>JAAVUB010000543.1:0-57684 GCA_014898885.1 Fusarium lyarnte (nom. inval.)
AATTTAACGATAAGTAATATAACTATGAGATAAAACTAAATATTCTAATATGTTAAATTCACGCACTTTCCATTCCAGCTCCGGACAACCCCTTGGATAAGCTCTTCAAACATCCATTTTGCCAGATCCATCCGGCTGATAGTATATCCAACTTTAATGCCAGTCTCTTGCTCATCAGTCCTCCTAAAAACATCGTCTTCCCAAATCCAACCAGCGCGCACTTTCTTCGTCCCCTTCATCTCCCCATCTGTCAGCAATGGAGGTCGAAGCATCACATATCCACCAAGACAAGATTGCTTCTGCGTCGCAGCCTCACGAGTAACACGCTCAAGAGCCGCAGTGTCGGCCTGGGCCTCTTTCAACAACCACCAGTAGAGAGGAATGAGGCTAAGTGGCTGATCACGACGAGATCCATGCCCAGTCGATGAGATTGGAGCGTAGATGGGTGAATTGGTGATGCTGTTTGTAGAAACAAGATCTTTTAAAGCCTGCATGACCGCAGCAGCAGAGTCGCCAGTGATATTGGCGTCATCCATAGCAATTGGGTGAAACGGGTTATATCGGAGCTTCCAAGTGCTTGTGATGCCACTGAAAATGATCTCAGGGTCGTTGAGAAGAAGACTACGGACTGTGGAGACATCGCGGGATGATCCTTCGACAACGATGAGTTGTGACTGTTGGGTCTTTTCAGATACGCCGAGATCCAAGAGGATCTTTTTCAGTTTCGAGTGATCACGGACAACTGCATATGACGAGTTAGCTTGAACACTGAGGGCATGGTTACCTTGAACTCACGAGCAGCTGCTTTATGACCACCAAGTAATGTCCAAGCTAGTACATGCCGCAAAGTGGCGCCGCCAGCGCCGATGAATGCCGCTTTGACCGCCATGTTGTGATGTCAGGCCTGAGTATACAATCGGATAAAAGATGAGTTATATGAGTGTGATAATTTAGATTTAGGCTACTTTCACTGCTATTTTATATTTTACAAGTATTTGTCTAAATAATCAGTTCATTTTGCGGACTTGTTGCGGAGTCGGGGTCGGGACAACTACAGAATAAAAAGTGGCTTGCCAAGTCCGCCTCTTTCACTGGCCCATTCCACTAAGTGAACCCGCGGAAGCCGAGTTCCCCATAAGAAATCACAGCACATAAAACAGAAAAGAATATTCTGTATTTATAAAGAAGTGCATAAGACATTACAAGACCCTGCATAGCCACAGACTTCAGTTTAGTTTATTTTAGCAAGACTAATTTAATTACTAGGTATAGTTCATCTTTAAGGAATTTTAAGCTGGATTATACTCAAGGCTGTAGGTAACTGCTTATGTTAAACTGCATCCCATGTTGTTTCCATTTTGCCCCTATCTCGCGAGTAAACTTGATCTTCTACCCTTACTGTTACATCAGTTATCACCTTGATGCCTCTGCTATCCACATGCCCAAGCTC
Organism: Fusarium lyarnte (nom. inval.); assembly: GCA_014898885.1. Taxonomy (NCBI): domain Eukaryota; kingdom Fungi; phylum Ascomycota; class Sordariomycetes; order Hypocreales; family Nectriaceae; genus Fusarium; species Fusarium lyarnte (nom. inval.). Next base: position 1,451 of record JAAVUB010000543.1, read on the forward strand.
CACAGATTCTGTCGTCGCGTCACCACCTGTGACAATAGCTCTTGCGCTTGCGCCATCACTCCCAGGATCGGTGTCAGCTACACGGGGCTGTCTGATGTAACTACTTGCACCAGGCCGAGTTCCGGTCCGGGTTCCTCGAGCGGTCGTCTTGTCTGTACTATATAGGTGACTCCGGAGACCGACCTGGTAGGAAACGAGGCGAAGCAAAGGCTGAAGAGCAGGAAAGCTGCCACACCAGAGTCCAACGTGCAATTCAATCGACACCCAAATGGCAACTCGGCCCATTTTGTAAGTCCTGCAAGAAAAGTGTCAGTAGCTAGTAATGGGAGCAGAGGAGCCAATTCAGGGAACCAACGTGTCAACGCCAAAGTCCGTAGTCATCATGAAGCCAAGTCGAATAATGCCAACCACGATGGCGACTAAGCCAACACAGAAGACGAGAATAACTTTTATAGCCTGAGAACCAAACCTCATATTTTTGTAAATGACCCAGATTGGCATGCCAAATAGTGCAGCGTCAATGAAAACCCCAATGAAACTATGCGCCCAAAGCATATGAGCCTCCACCTTTTGGCTGACACAATGTCTATTGTGCTTCATGCGATCAAATAGGTCCCTAGGGCAGTATTAGATGACGAACTGAACAAAATAATAGAGACTGACACACGTACGCGATAGGTTTGCACTCTAGGAGGAAGAAGAGGAATGGTGCCAGAGTGGTCAAAACGATAATAGCGCCGATGCCCCATACCCATCGCATGAATACACCTATCGCCAGGTCAACTTTCAGGCTGTGCCAGCAGTGCAGAAGATAGAACACGTACGATCTCGGCCAAGACGGGGAATGAAAGCCAGAATTGACAGGCGAATAAAGCAGAGCGCCGGGAAAAACAGCATTTGTTCAACAGGTAGAACCTTGGGTTTTCTCTATTAGCCTGGAACTAGAAATTGACCTGTCATGTGTGCATGGAATCGGCGCGTACAGTGAAAAAAGTCTTTAGCTGGGCGGGAGTGAGTGTACTCATTGTAGAGCCTGATCCGTTTTGTACTTGGGCGATCTCGATGGCGGAAATAGCGACAGTCAATGCCTAAATCATACGCATGTCAATATTGATGCAGTGCTGAAAGGTTCGCGGGGAGTCTCACGAAGCCAAGTAATGCCAGCATGTCATCAACTCCAAAAGCCCTGGTCATGAAGCAACGAGCGTACAGACGCGCGATCATGATAAGAGATGAGAGTACGATCAGGCATATATTCAGGCGTAGGATATCAGGCCCTTGGGATCTAGCATCATTGCCCGAACCGCTTGCCATCTTCCGTGTTGGCGCAATACAGCGGCAGTCCAAGTGGTTGGTGAGACAGCGGTGACTGTGTGTTGTAGTTAGGGCCGCCTTACATCCCCGATTTTGTAGTAGAGAAGGACTTTCATTACCACTGAAGGCACACAGGGCTCTTAAGGGGCTGGGGAGTGCCATCTTACAGCACCTTTGATCCTTAACGGAATGGTCGAACTTCTGCAGCCACATTCCAAATAAGACAAGCTCATCTACTTAGCAGCTACATGCAAGAGGAATTGACGCCATTGCACCACCAAAGCTGTCTTCCCTAAACCCATATGGGCAATTTCGATCAAACGGGGCAACCCACCTAATCAATATAGATGGCCAAACACGGAGTAAGCCAGTCGGATCGGAATGTGGAGAGCGTACTCGGGCCCGCGTTCTCCTGAAGGATTTGTCTCAACCGTGAACCTCCGCTTACTGTGGAGATGAGTAGCGTGAAACCCCGAATGACAATGGCGTTGTGATAGGATGGAATGCTTTGCACCCCGGCTTAGTCGAGCTTTTGAGTTCATGAGGCGCTTGTAGTGGAGATTGGAAACGCCTTCTTTACAAGCCCGAAATGATGCCTGCATTGCGGGGGATCCAATCAGCGCCAATGCCTTCTCAGCCTTGATCCGAGTTGGCGGTCCTAACGCTGCTAAGTTCAGGCACTGTACTTAGTGACTTGACAGAGACATGCGTAATAGCTCTTAGCATCTCGTTCTAAAGCGGTTATACGACTTCTGACTAATCGTAGAGGATGTTGGAAATTATGCAAATAATAGAACAGTTATAGGTACGGCTCTGTAGCTAAAATTACTAAAACTATATACCTCCATATTTATAAAGCACGAGATTGAAAAAAAAAGCCTATCTCCTGCAGCAACTTCATATATAGTTCCCCTACCACTCTCATACTGGCTTGGTCCTCGATGGGCCATAAAGAACCGATGACATGGCGAAACCCAGCTAGTTAATAGGCGGCAACAAGATGAACGATCTCATCCTGAAACCAGGATAAAGTAACACTGCCTGTCATGCATGCAGAAAGGAATGCTAAAAATGGGCTTCTTTTGCTCAAGTTTACTTCGAGAAGGCTCTCCACCGTTAGTGAGTCTGTTTCGTTGTCATTCAATAACAAGGTGCTGTGTAATGGGTTCGACGGATCTTCCATAGCATGATCTGCAAAGTGAAACATGGAACAGGTTTTGAGAAGCTGGAGGATACTCTGTTTCTGGGCCTTATCATTGCTCAGCAATGTGCTTGTAAAACCACTAGTTGCAAGAAGATTCTCTTTCTTCTGCACTTCCCTAATGGCATAGTGGAGAGTCGAGCAGCTGGTGTATTCGGCATTCCAATTAGAGCAACGTCATCTTTGCTTGGCTGGGGAAGCCAGGAGGGCCGTGCTCGGGTTTCCAGAATCGCTTTGATCGAAGAGCTGTTTGAAGACACGGCTCGGTCAATCACACTGTCTGCAGAGGGTGCAAAGTGACAGCCGGCTGCGTGGAACGGTAATCTGCTCAATACACCAGTAGGAATCCACCATATCCGAGGCAAAGATGCATCAGGTGATGATAAGCCAACTCCAACCCTTCCAAGATTGGTTTGGCGACAGAGATCCAGAGCCCTTCCAGGAAAGCTTTGTCTTGTAGACGGCTAGATGGCATATTCATGTCCTGAGGACTGACTCTGAGGTTCATGATGCGGACATTGTCCCGCTCAATGAGAATGGCGTCGATGCCACTGCGATTTTCAACTCTGATTGAGCATAATAATAGCCCCATCAGCAGCGGCACGGAGGACGTTCCGATCACCCGGCGGCATTAGGAAGTCCTCGAATCCAGGTTCCGGTCGGATGACACTCAACAACGCTTCAAACCCTTGACGTGCGTGGTGTTGTGGTTAGATATATGCGCTGCTCTGCCACTGAAGACGCTAACGATTCACGAACCGTCTAAAGCATTCGAATAACTTCAAACCCGCCTTTCCAGCGTTCAGAGCAGCTGCCGCGACGTCAGAACTAAAGCCTTCGACATCGTTTTCGCTTAGGATGCGCTATCTGTCCGAGTTTCGAATTTCACGCATTGATAGCTTCGGGATAAGCTCAATAGTTAACCCGGCCTTATACGCTGCTAGCCAATTCCAGATCTCGCGACAGAGATGAAAGATCCGCCGTCCAGCCTGCACGCGGTACAACACTGAGGGGTAGTGAGAGTTGGAGAGGGCTTCCCGCGAAATCCCTAACACTTTAAAGGCTGCTTCTTTAGAGGGTCCTTTCGTATACTGTTCATAGTATAGATCACCAAGGAGATTTTGTATGTGCGGACAAATAGGGTGGTTATTGTGAATGCATCGAAGGGTAGATTCAGCAATGCTATCAGCCTCGGTTACATCGTTGGCCGCATTTCTATGAAGCAGTCGAAGTGCGAGGTTGCAGCAAACCTCGAAGTTTTGTGAGTCTTTCGTCGTCTTGGTTTCGTGAGCTTCACCAAGTAATCTTATACAGTAGTAAAAGCATGTCCACCCAGTGCATTTGCGAGGGTACACAACATCACTGGTCTCTGAACATCATTTCCCTTTATTGTTTGCGGTGCCTCTCGTGATATTTGAATACCGCAGTCTATGTCTTGAGTAGTGTCTCCTTCATTCTGTTCGTATCGTCTTTTTATGCTTGCAACGAGATTGCCAAGCCACTCCGCTGGACTGGGTTCCCAGTTGGGTCCTTGCACGGTAGTGGCCAAATTTTCCATAATGTTGATCAAGCGATCGAGAGGTTCCAAAGAACCTGTTAGTTGAAAGAGTTTCTCGAGCCTGGCTGCCAGCGTGTTCAAAGCATGGACTTCCAAGCCAGGTTGCTGCTGGATGGTGCCTATTGGGCTACTCAAAATGGAGATAGCTTGTGGAGAAGCGGCCGCAGCCTCTCCATTAAGCCTGATTGACTCATCAAGATCCCCTCGGATTCCTTGTTGACAGTATCGATGCCCTAAAGCCTTTGCATAACTGTTTGCTCGACGAGTCAGAAGGTTTCTATCTCTTGCAATAGACTGATCTCTGTAGAGCTCTGCGCTTAATTCTATCGCCTGTTCCAAAGCTCCAGCGTCGTCGATAACGGGTGAGTTTAATAGATATACAATGAGTCGGTCTGTCGCCTTGATTTGCTCTTCTTCTTCGGACTCTTCAATGTATCTGCAGACATCGATGGCAGATTGGATTTCCTGGGGAGTACCATTGCCAACAAGTGTTACAATATCGAGCTCTATGTCCTGGGCTGGAATCTTGGTACGGAAGATATCATAATTAGTGGCCTCTATTAATTGAATTGGTTCTATTCAGATACGGCCCGATGGATGATAATTTCACTAAATCTAGGCTGACTCCTGAAACTTCTTCATCACTTCCTCGTGGCTAGCTGGCATAAGAGCACCCTCTGGAGCAGGGTTCTTACTCTTGAAGTAATCGCTCATCTGGGAAACGTCAGCGCCATGCACTGCATCAATCGCACTCGGGATTAGTTGCAACTGACCTCTGCCATAGTGACCCATTCAACACCTTCATGCTTGTTAATATGCTCGATGATGCGTTCGTGCATCAGCAGAACGTGTGGTCTGCCTGATACATCGGGGTGGATAGTCATAGGGAAGATGAACTCGTCTACAAGAATATTAGCAACCTGAATAACATATCCATCGAGGTTGGTGGTTCACTGACCATATTCGCGGTAGAAGTAATCGAAGTGATCTTTCCAGATATCTTCGACATCTCTGCATCCTCTGTCAGTTCCAGTTAACAACTAGCGTCTGAAAGGACTTGCCTCGGGTTGACCCATCCATGTGAGTTTGGAGAGTTCTTGATGAACATCATGGGGGGTAAATCGTCTATATACCAAGACCCAGGTATTTCGACCAAGCCCGTCTCTTTGCCTTTTTGCAGCGGCTTCATCCACTCCTCGGCCTTCTTGGTGTAGTCAATCTTGGTCCATGAGTCGCCTGTGCGCAACCAATATGCCTGACAGTCGTGATGAGACATTGAGTGGTCATACTCAATTCCGTAGCTAAGCATCAACTCGGTCCCTTCTTCGCTTGTCTCCCACCAGGGCGCCACGCTTCCCTTGGGTGGCTTTCCACAGAAGTCGGTGAGTAACTTCCATGTCTTGTGCAGAACGTCTTTTTGCTGCTCGAAAGTCATGTCTACGGGGTTTTCGTGGCTGTAGCCATGTAGCTGCTGCCGCTTAGCGGAGCCCCATCATCGGTATGATGCTTGACTTACCCCTATTTCATGTCCGGCATCTCGGACCATAGCACACTCTTCTGGAAATGTTTCCAGGCTATGTCCAGGGATGAACCATGACGCCTTGATGCTGTACTTGTCAAACAGCTTCAACAAGCGTCGGGTGCCAATTGTTCCCGCCCAGAGTCCTGTTCCCGAAAGAGTTAGCAATGAAAGTGTGATGCGCGTTGTCTTACTGACCTCTGCTAATGTCGCTTGTGCTGTCTTCGCCTCCGTATGATCCTAGCCAACCGGCTACGGCATCGATATCCACACCGTAGCTGGTACCCTGGTTAGTGGAGTGTTCACTGGTCGGATGCAATCCTTACCAGACCAAAACCTTCTTTTTGCCCATTGTGTTCAAGAATTGTCGGCAAACTAAAAATGATATACCTTGGAAATGCACTGTCCACGTCGACTCTTTACAAATCAGTCAGGTCTAATGCCATATAACTTGAGCCGAGAGATACTCCCAAAACGCGGGGTTATTGTGTTACAGCACCTGGTAAATGGGACAACCCCCACTTACCCATGGTTGGTATCAGATTAGTTCCTGTTTGGCGGTATCAGGCGTTATCACAAGTGGAGTCTGTGAGAGGGAGCCGTTGCAAACCCCACCCCCATTCTTGAACTCAGTTTTCGGTACGAGGTTGCAAGTCGAATCGGATAGCAGCCCGTCGTATGATGGCCTGCCAGACTTGTGAACTCTATCGTAGAAAGATACCCAGTCTCGTGATTCACTACAAAGGTAACTTGGCATGTATGTGAATTCTTGCACTGAACATCGCAGGCGTCAAATCATTACATCTTGTTTCACATTGCGATACTTCTAGTCTCAACCAATTACATCATATACCTTGTTCAAAATGTCAAAGGTTAGTTTTAGGACCAATTTTGTTCCTAGATCAGATGCTCACACTGTCCCGCAGTTCTCACTGGCTGGCCGCTTAGCCGTTGTTACCGGGGGAGGTCGAGGCTGCGGTTTCGCGTTTGCCCAGGGGTTGGCCGAAGCCGGTGCCGACGTAGCCATATTCGACGTGATTGAGCCCTCTGGTCCCGAAGTCGAACAGCTGATTTCCAGCTACGGGGTCCAGATCAAATCTTACATTGTGGATGTAACCGCGTTGTCGAGTCTAAAAGAAGGTTTCGCCGCTGTGGCCTCAGACTTCAGCAACAGGCTAGACATCCTGGTTGCATGCGCAGGGGTCAACAAGAATGTGCATTTCCTCGACACAGAAGAAGAAGACTTTGACAAGTTGTTTGCCGTCAACGCCAAAGGTGTTTACTTCTCCGCAAAACTGGCAGCGCAGGCCATGATTGGAAACCAGACGAAATGCGGGAGTATTATTCTCGTGGCCAGTATTGCTTCGTACATGGCCATTCGATCCCAGAGGTCGACAGCCTACTGTGGTACCAAGGGCGCAGTGAGAGCAATGGTTGCACCAATTGCTGCAGAGCTTCAAGAGCATGGGATCCGAGTAAACTCAATCAGCCCCGGCTATGTCAAGACAGCCATGACAGCACCATTCCCGGACTTGATCGAGGGATGGAAGGACGAGATCATGAACCGTCGCGTCGCTGAACCTGACGATATCAAGGGAGCCTGTGTCTTTCTGGCCAGTGATGCCAGCGCGTAAGTCATTTACACCGCTTTTTATTTAACATTCAGTTATACTTACTCGTCACCAGTTATTGTACGGGCTCTGATATTCTTGTCGATGGAGGTGTCACAAAGTGGTAATATCACGATCCCTCCCTCGCCGAAAGTTCAGAGGAAAAAGCAAAGAAATACAAAACTCTATTATTATTATTATTATTAGCCAGCACTTGAACGTTCGAGTCATGTAGTTTGTGGCGCACTGCGGCAACAGTTCTAAATGTTCTAGACCAGCTCCTGGATATGAGTCCCGCAAACCCTGTAAACTTTTACAAGCCCGACATCACCTAAGGAATTCACGGCACTGGCATGCCTGTCATGAGCCAAATGATGGTATGTTCTTATGACTTAGGCATTAAAATGTATTATAACTATCTATTCAAGGTGTTAAATATACTCTAGTTATATTAACTTTTATTAAATCGCGATCTTGTTGTATTTATTAAAACTGAATAAGAAGTGGTCTGTTCTTAGCTTAGTTTACCCGCCAGCTTTCAGACGATGTCACTATGTATGCCTGCCTTGTCAGGGACATGAATCAGACTTCAATCACCTACAAAACTTAAATGATCCAAGCGAAGGATAAATACGAGTTTAAGATAATTTGCTCTAATCTAAGGGAAAGGGCTAGTCCCAGTATTGTGATATGTACGGGGGATTCTTTGCTTTACGTATTGAACGTCATGAGATACTTACTAGCTGTATAGAACTATAAAACTCGCAACGCAACCGTACTCCAATTCTCACAATCATACTCTCTCTAAACTCTCTCTCATTAATCCTCAACTTATCAAGCATCATGCGAACTATTGCAGCACTCGCCCTCTTTGTACCACTGGCAACGTGCGCCATATGGAACATTCAAGGATCATGCGCTAACAGCGATATCGGCCCTGTTTGTGTGGTCACGACTAGTGTAGTCAACCCAGCCAAAGTCTGCAATGGGAAGGCTGGGACGTATGCAGGAGATGGGATCAATGGGATGTCGAGCTGTACTGGCATTGGTTCCCCTTGCACTTATGTTTGGCGATGCTAGACATTGTTCCTCAGCATCGAATTGGTCAGTCTAGACTTGAATACCTTGTTTCACATGCTAAAGATTTATATAATAGTTTCAACGTTCCCAAGAGCCTATCATGACGGTAGCATAACGAAGACAGAGGATTTGTTGGGTTGAATCTTAGTGTATATTTAGCTGAGGGCCCTGGCCTACTCACGGCTCAACCAAAAGCTATCATATTTGCATTATACTAATGTGTAATCGAGAACCAGGATTAACACGCTTATCTCTTACTCTTTCTCCGTGCCACAGTGTTTCTCATAACTACACAAAGTACCTCCAACGTGGATCTTGTTCACCGTGGGTGATTTCCGAAGTAGCAACATCCTCAGCCTTCAGGTCAATACCTTGTGCCTCGTTTTTCATACGGTTCTGTTTCCTCATCCAGAATCCCAATCCCAATGTGAAAACAATGCAGGTGACATTGCAAGCAGCTGTGCCAATCAGGGTTGGTGCATAGCGAGGTGCATAAGTTGTTCTAAACGTTCCAGCCGATAGAATGCCACCAAGATTACCGAGACCTACGAGCAGACCCGTCGTGGCCGCTCGCGAGTTCTCACTGAGATTGTTGTTGTTGTGCCAGCTGTGAACTAGGCAACTTGGGATATACGCCCCAGCACACAGCATGAAACAGGCAAAATAAGCCACTGCAATATGTGCTTCAGCGTCAATGATGGCGAGGATGAGTAAACCAACAAGACTTGTAGACAGACTGCCAACAATATGCAGTGTTCTTTCTCTGTTGCGATCGGAGCTCCAGGTAACTGCGAGAAGAACCAGGAATCCTGCAACGTTTGGGGGCACGGTCAGAAGGTTTGTAATTACCGTATTATATCCTAAACGGCGAATAATAAGCGGCAGGAAGTTGGAGGTAGTGGAGAAGGCGACGGGGTACGTCAAGCTGATGACACACCATACAGCGAATTTCCAGCTGTTCCAGCTCTTGAAGCATTCTTTGAGATTGAACTCTTCGCCAATAACTCCACTACCGTCGCGGAGGGCTCTTTGCCTTGCAACGTGCTTCTCTTCTTCTGTCAGAAACCAAGCACTTTGCGGGTCGGCAGGAAGCCACCAAAAGGCGAGAATTCCCAACAGCACAGTCATTGTACCTGAATACCCCCTGGTCAACAAGGTATGTTCCAAATTCGCTTTTGTAGTGCCTGTGACTTACCTTCGATTATGAACAACCACATCCAACCATGAACGTGAGAGACCTTGATCTGGAAGACGCCAAACGAGATGAGACCTGAGAAAGCGCTAGCAAGCAGCGCACTGCCAAAGAAAATCGCAATACGAAAGCCAAGTTCGCCCCGCTGGTAAAAAAGTGTCAAATAAAAGACAGCACCAGCGAAGAAACCGGCTTCAAAGGCGCTGTGAGTGATCAGGACAAGTTCATAATGATCCTCCAGAGGTTGGCGTAACTTACCCCAACAGGAGTCGGATGGCCAACATGCCTGCAAAGTTCTTACAGGCAGCTTGCAACAAGGCCATGGAACCCCAGCCGACCATGAGGGACGGCAGCATGATTCTACCAGAGAACCTCTTCAGAAGCAGGTTGAGTGGGAGATCGCAGAGACCATTTGGGACATAAAAGAGGAGGATTAAAAGTGAGAACTCTTCGCCCTTGAAGTTGAGGTCTTTGCTCATTCCGTCTGTCTCGGCGTTTCCCAGGTTACTCTGGTTCCGTTAGAAGAGTCACTGGTGTCTGGGGCAAGACTCACTCTGTCGACAGCATTGAAAAAGTACATGACACTCAGATATGACAAGAGCCATGCATCCATCTTGCGCACTTCCCAATGTCAGCATGAGGTATTTCACGGGTTCTTTTCAAGGCAACTGACGGTAAGATCGCTCAGCAACTGTATCAACAACAATCTGGGAACCGGTTTCCTGGTCAAAAGCCAGGGACTCATGATGCTTATGCTTGCCGTCGGAAGCCATTGCCATAATGCGGTTATCAGTTATCCCCATGGTTCTTGCATAAATGAAGGTGTTGATTGCTGGGAACACATTACTCGTCATTGTGCAAGTGTCACCCCTTCTATAGCCGGGCCACTGGCTGTATCATTGTGATATCTGTTGCCTGGACCATGATCCGAAAGCCAGTAATCTTTAATCTCTGCGGAGGGGAAACAACTATCTCAGGCAGCACACTGGAAGTGGGCTTCATATGAGTCGTTTGTAACCAGTACATTCATGTCAATCGGTTAATGTAGCTTCTTTTGGTACCATTTACTTGGCATACAAAAGTAACCTGCCATCGAAAATGGGGGCACCTGTTGTAGGATCGTCTCATCCGACAGCTTTATCTAAGTGGGGAATAACATGGGAGATAATCAGGAGCTGTCCCAATGGTGCTTTTACCCCCTCCTTATCCCCATCCCAACCCACAAGTGTATCTATCCTGGAAGCTAGCCCGTGATGTCTTACGGGCGGACTCGTCCGGGCAAGCTTCTTGTTCAGTCTATGCGAGTTCTCTTAATGTTATTATATCAGATATGATTGCAGGTTAATGAATGGTGGCATGAAACCCGTTATGATTGACTTAATTTATGAGCCTCTTGTTCTCTATTGTGAGTACAGTGAAAAGGTCAAGTGAGTCGTTTATGAGCCAGATTCGAGTCTATGGAAAGCAATTTTGTCAATTTTCTGTAGTGCACCAATACACAGAGTCTTGGCGGATGAAATTGTGGATTTTCTACAGCCAAATTTAAGCTATCGCTTCAAGATCTACGAGGGACCAGGTGCTGAGGACATGGCGCAAAAGATCAAGCAAACCCAAGTAAGCGCCCTCTTTAGCCTAGGGTTCAATTTTTTTCAATGCGCATATGACATTTTGTATCGGAACTTGTCGATTGAACGAGTCATTCATTTCATAGTCAAGACTTGTAACGATATATGAGTTGTGATGATACAATGATACAGGGACTTGTGGATGAGAACTTGTATCACCCTATAGAACTTAGGTACAGTTATACATCAAGCAGCAACCTGCTGAAGAGGCGTAGCTTCCACCTTGCTCTCGGCCTTCTTCTCCAGGCCCTGCTTATACAACTGAGCTCTTCCGTATGACTCAGCATAAGATGCTGACACAACCTCCTCGACAGTAGCTGGCTTGAACTTGGCCTCCTCCCCAGGTGCTTTGCAGGTTGGCAGACATTCTACAACGTAGTCGGGGTTGCCAGATACGAAGACTGGGATAGAGTATCGCTCTTTACCAGTCTTGTTGATGACGCGATGGACGTTACTCTTGTACTTCTCGTTTGTCCAACGAGCCATCAGGTTACCCAGATTGACAACGAAAGCTCCCTTGGTTGGCTGGACCTAATGGGATTATCAGACTCGCGTTCTTCTAAAATCAGTGGCGTCAAGACTTACATCAATCCAGGTGTTGTTCTTCTGATCCCAGACTTGAAGGCCATCGACATCATCTTGAAGAAGCATTGTGATAGCACCGAAATCGGTATGGGCTCCAATGCCTCGAGTGAGCTTCTCGTCCGCATCCTTAGGTTGAGAAGGATAGTGCAGGAGTCGCATGGTAGCAACAGCGCCATCCAGGAAGGTACTGAAATAGTCCTCCTTCAGATCAAGGGAGAGTGCTAGCACTCGCATGAGATCAGAGGCAAGGCTCAGGGTTGACCGATAGTAATCCATGGTCTGGTACTTAAAGTCCTCCAGATCGTCTCCCAGGGCTTCCGGCCACTGGTTGGGGCCACTGTTGAGTTTCTTGTTGACAAAGTAGGGGTGAGACTTGGGAATCTCATCGCCAATGTAGAAACCCTCTTTGAGTTCTGGCTGAGTGCCTTCCTCAAGAATCTGTGACCTCAGCATCTCATAACCACGGTTCCAAGTGTTGTTATTCTTGGAAACCTTCTCTTTCTCCTCGAGAGGGAGGTTGAAAAGCTTTTTGGCGCATTGCAGGGCTTTGGCCTGTTTGTCAACAGGTACCGAGTGTCCCAGAATCTGGAAAAATCCATTATACAAACAGCTTTCACGGACCTGGTCCACAACCTTGTTCTTCTCAGCTGGGTCTTCTGAGTAAAACCCTAGATCGGTTAGAGTGGGAGCTGACAAGAATCAACGGGTCATCGCTTACCAGAGAAGTCAATAATGGGAATCTCAAGCTTCGCCATGATATGCTGTAGCTTTTAGGTTGATTGCACTCTTGATTATTAAAAATCAGTTTGTTGAGCAAGGTGGTGAAACATTAAATGAATAATGCCAGATATACCTCTTAAATGACTGAACCTATCTACATTAATGATGTTGATGTAAAATAACCGACTCCGGAAGTGAAGCCTCTTCGGAGTAATCCAAGCTACTTGCTTTCTGTTGATGATCGGAGATTCGGAGTCCTCCGGGATTACCCCCCACTTTGCATTGTGAGAATAACTTGCATTAAGCTGAGATAGGCTTGGATGCGGGGGTTGTGAGCCCGTACCCACCCTTGACTCTCAAAAGTGGGCGCGTTATGATAACGCTTGCCAGACTACGGAGGGAATTGCCGCTATGATCGGAGATTGCCTGCTGAAGGAGTGAAGGGTCACCAGCAGGACATTAATACAGGAGGCTGAGTTGGAAGTTGCCCTTTAACTTGGCAAGGTTTCAGCCGTAAACGAGAATATTTACGTCAACGATAGATGTTATAAAGTGATTTAATTAACTAACTACTAATGTATTATGCCTATTAGTTGCAGCCTTTATCAACACGATATGCTCCAGCACCCTTGAAGCCAGTGGCAGGATATATCATCTTAACAACTACTGACTTGGAGTCTATTTTGCTAGTTAGAAATTCATCTTTGCCACTGGAGATACAGCTTATTATTCGACTTACCTTTGTGAATTTTGAAGGAACCCCAGAATCCTCGCCCAGTAACAGAAATGTTGTTTAGGGTTCCAAAGATTGGGTGACTTGCTGTTGCTACTACTTACCCGCTCTAATCAGGTAGAAGGTCCCGCCGAGATAGTTTTGACGAGGAGTCATTAGTCATTGCACGCCGAGATTTATACAGCTCAAAACCAGGCTTTACAGGTTCTAACAAAGTATCAAAGTCGAAGACGTGATTTCCTTTCGCAAGGCTGATCGGGGGAAGATCTTTGAGCTCTGCAGTGATACCAGCTGTCTGAATGACTCCAGGATTGAGAGGGAGACCAAAGCATAGAGAGGCCTGAGGCTCACAGCTCTTCTCACAGTATCTCTCGACAAGGCTAAGCGCGTTGTTGACAATTGCCATATAATCTTTGATCAAGGCTTTATGATCAGCCGAAGCATCAGGACAACACATTGCCATGGAATCGCGGACTACCGTCTCAATGTCGAGACTAGCGAATGCCCCTGGACAAGAGGATGCAGGAAGGTCCCCGTCTCCACGATCAGGGCCAGAAAACCCTTGCTCAGGCTCAGGGAAGCCTTGTTCTTCAGAATGGATGTACATGTCAGGGAAGCTTGCTTCATCCTCCACAGACTCTGACTCTGTTCCTTTTTTTTTCCAATTGTATACATTCTCACCTACTATAGCAACGTTGCCATCTCGTTTCAGACTGCATGTTTTTTCAGATGAACGCCACTCTGCATGGACGCAACAGCTGTCTTTAGAGCATAGCTCGGCACAATCCTCTGCATTTTCGATATTTGAGCCTGTAAAGAACGTGGATCCCTCGGTAGGGCAGCCGCAGACTAGGACATATTCTTTGGTACCTCTAGAATCACCCTCTTTGTTAATCTTGACAAAGCATTGAACTTAACAGTGCTATTCTAGTTGTTTACTCAGTAACTTCTGCCAGATTTAAGTACTAAGAGTGTCCGCTGCGCATAGCCGAGGTGAAGTCCAAGGTGTCGGGCCTCGTCTATCCCGATGAGGAACGTCAGACCATCTCGAAGAAGGAATGAGGTCTGGGCATGCAGAGCTGCTTTTAGACACAGTACAGCTGGTTCTAAGGCGCAGTCTAATCGGCCTAAAATGCTATTTGTATTATTACTCGCCAAGTGAGAAAATATGAGGTTGGGTTTCTTAAAAGAACCAGGCTTCGGCTATATGTATTGCCCTGCATTGAACATCCAATGCCACTTTACCCTGTAGGTACTCCGTGAATATCAGGCAAAAAAAGGAAACCGCTTTAAGACATACGCTGCGCTCCGGAAGATCGGTTAAACTGGCCTTCCGGGGGCCCATTTCCGTAACAAGTACGCAATCCGTGTCAGCAAGGCACAGCCGAACTTCAGCTGGGTCAACGGTCCAATCAGATGATTTGGCCAAAGGGCGGTGCGCTGGCTAAGCTTGTAATGTCCAGGTCTACGACTGGAACAACGGTATAGCCAAGGCGCAGGAAGCGAAGGAAGCAAGGAAATGCTGGAAATGAGATCGTGTTCCCTTGAAACTAAACCTCCTTCTGGATGGATGGTTCGCATAGGCAAATTACAGGCGCGTTGCTTGGCCCACTTCTCGCACGATCGACAAGGCTAAACTCTTTCCAGTATCAACGTGCCGCTCTCAGCCTTACAACGGGTATGATGTCAAATTGCTTGGCGACGATATGCGTCGCAATGTTAAGAATTAAAGCTGTATTTAAGAGTTCTGGACTTGCCAAAGCCTGAGACTATCCCAGGAGACAATACACTTCACTCATACTACTCAACATGCGTTTCGAATCTATGGTCTGTATGGGCCTTGCTGGCTCTGCAACAGCCAGCATCATTCTCTCAGATGATGTTCCTCTTACTGGTCCCTCTTTTCTCCCCAACTTCGACATTTCCAAAACCGATTTCCTCAATGAAGCTAAGGAGAAGTTCCCATCCTTGGTCGAAGAACTCTTCGATACCAAGATCCTGAACAAGACAGACCTTATTTTTGCTGTTGATGTCTTTTCAGCCTCGACCAATGATTCGCTTTACAGCTACTTTCATGTCGGCGATACCTACAAAGATACTCTCACAAAGGGAAACCTGACTGAGGATACCATCTTCAGGATTGGAAGCGTGACAAAGGTCTTCACTGTGTATGCTATTATTGCTAAGGCTGGCATTGAGGCATTGAGCTATCCTGTGTCCATTTTCCTGCCTGAGCTCTTGGGTAATTCGTCCAGCAACCCACTGGAGAGAATTGACTGGAGTGAAATCACTGTGGGGGCACTTGCTACACATCAAGCCGGCACCAGTGGCCCAGGACGTAAGTTCCCGGCAAGCATATCGATTATCCATCAAATACTGACTCAAATAAAAGAATACCTCAAACTCAACCCGGAAACTTCCTTAGGAGATCGCAAAGGTGAGTAGGACTTTATAGCGGGTGTGAGATTTACTGACATGGCCAGGGTTTCTTGAATATATGCGGGATACACAGGTCCCCACGATGGGCCCTTGGCGAAGTGCACTGTACTCGGATGCTGGCTTTGGAGTTCTGACTTTGATCCTAGAGCGGCTCACTGGCCAAGAGTACAAGGACGCAATCAAAGATATCATCTTTGAGCCACTTGGAATGGACTCTTCGTCTGCAGTTGTTCCCAATAGCTCGGACGTGGATGCCGTAGCCCGGACTGGGCTGGTGTCATGGGGCGTTGATGCACCTATTGTGGCTGGGTAAGTCAAGCATCTGAATGCTGTTGGTGAAGTAAACTAACGACAAGAAGATCTGGTGGCATTTATTCATCCGCCAAAGACCTGCGACTTGCTGGAATCTCCATCCTGAACTCCGACCTTCTCTCATCTGCTACCACTCGGGAGTGGATGAAACCTTGCAGCAGCACTGGCTCCCTTGTTGAGCTCGTTGGAGCGCCTTGGGAAATCACACGTCTCACACTCCCCACTGGCCCTGGATCGAACCGGACCCGCGTCTCTGACCTCTACCTCAAGGCTGGTGGCAACCAAGATTATACTTGCTTTATCGCCCTTTCGCCAGACCATGGTATTGGCTTCTCAATTCTGATTGCCGGCGACACTGCCACCCCTGCCCGTTGGCCGCTTCGTGACGTTACAGGAACAACCTTCATCACGGCAGCTGAGTATGCCGCAGCGGAAAGTGCCGAGAAGAATCTCGCAGGTACCTTCGTCGTCAAGGGTTCTGAGACAACAAACATGACCCTTGAAGTCACGAAGGGGGAGCCTGGATTAAAAGTAAAGTCATGGTACGTCAAGGGGAAAGACGTGGTTGAGGATACTTCGTCACGCCTCTACCCCATGGGCCTATACTCCAACTCTCGCTCCCAGGCCGCACAGTACAACATCAAAGGCAAGTTTTCTACAGCTTTCCGCGTGGTTACTGGGCTTGCACCCCCTGCACCTCGTGCTGCCGTTGAGGGCGGCAAAGGAGGATTGTTCGACCACAGTCAGGCTTGGATGAATATTGGAGCCAGTGGGACTGCTGATGAGCTCATTTTCAGTATGGAGGATACAACAGTCGTTAGTATCATTAGTCCTTACGATGGGACGGAATTTGTTCGAGTGGACTAGGGAAGGATGGACTTGGTTATGTTGTATAATAGCTAAATTACTTTCGCGATAAGACGTTGCTTCAGGGTCCTAGCTTGTGGAGTCAATGCCTTAGAATATTTATATTTTCTTCTCAACTAATAACACGCCTGGCTAATAGATGCGTTTTGCCCCTCCTCTCGAGAGAATGACTTAACCTGTAGTTATATCCAAGCCGTAACCGCATTCTTACCTTAGTAGGATATTACCCCTCACATTCAAGATTACTAAAGATCTTCAATTAGACAGCCTCTTTGAGTTTGGGCAGTGCGGCTGAGATCTCTAGCTGAAAATCCTTTGAGGCATTTTTATAAAGATTCCAACTGACATACAATCAACTTCACATAATAAAATTACAAATGGTCGTCCTCCATGGCGCCTACAATTGAGTCCCCTAAAGATCGAATTAGTGCGGCAGCAGCTGAAGGAGAGCGACTCCTCTCGGTGATCGCTGCCACTGAAGATACTGCTGCCACTCTAACCCAGGTCAAACTCGACCTTGCTGCACTCAAAAACATCTGGTACGATGCAGACGCGTTATATAGCGAATTGTCCGCTCGACTTGAAAAGGAACAGAAAGAATTTGAAGATCTACGAGGCAGCCATATAAAAAAGTTCTTTGCTGGTTCACAGTATAAGGAGAAGCTTACCAAGGAGGAGAATGACGTGATAGAGTTGCTGGAGTGGCAGGCCAAGGCGGACAAGACGCGCAAAGAGCTGAAGGCTAAGCTGGATGACATGAAAGAGCGGAGGCAGAAGCTAGAAGACATGTTCGAGCAACGTGTGCAGGCCCTGAATAATCTCGATAGCCTCTATGCAGTTGTCTTTGATGGGCCTTCGCCAGATCATGCCGAAGAAGATTTGCTCGAGGCAGAGATGAAAGCAGCTCAACAGGTAATAACCAAAATTATTTTCTCTCGTTTTCATTAGTGCATGTTATTGACATTCTCAAGATACTCGATCCTATACAGAACCGCTATAGCCAAGTAGCTTCAGTATTTAACTATGTCACAATGGCTCGCTCACGCGTCACCTTTGCCGCCGGAAGCGCAGCAAAGGCGCTCAAAATCTCCGAATCGGATATCTTTGATTTGAGACCCGGAGCTAGAATAAGAGCTAATCGTAACTTCAATTCCGCTCTTGCTGACCGGAAAGAGCGGGAAGAGTTGGGCTTAGTCCGGCTTAGTCTGGCTGAGGCCTCGCAATTCCTCGCTCTGGCTCACGAGCTCGATCCCGAAGTCGGCGGGTTTACAATGCCCAAGGTCGCAGACGGGAAAAGCGCTGTTGGGAGACTCGATGACTGGATCAACACCCCAGTGACTGACTACTTGTTCCATCGGGAGATCAAGGCAACGGCAGAGGGTGTCGCTGCGGCGGGCGCGATTGTAGACGAGGAGCTGCGCTTAGCCGAGGGGAAGAAGAGCGTATGGACTGAAAAGAGGGATGCTGCAGAGAAAGACCTGAAGCAAGCAAGAGGGAAACTGCAACAATTACGAGCCCGGATCTTTGAAGACGCTGTCAATGGTCAAGGAAGCTCAACAGTACCGTCTTATGAGCAAGCCACAGCAAATGAGCACCCACCACAATATATAGAAACAGAGCCTTAGGCCTTTAGTTAAAGCTAACTAAGCCGTCAGAATCGCTAATTGCTATTCATGTTTTGACACTTCTTTAGCCTGCTTTACGGCGAATTTTCCCGGTAAAACATATGTTGTCCTTTCTCTATCGTAGTGCGTCTCGACCCCGGACCTGCTACCCAATTCATCTTGCCATTCATGCTAGTACCAGACTTGGATGGTACACTGTAGTCACGTGGTGTTCGAAGGTCTGGCCTCGCAAGGCAGCTCGGGGCGTTGAGATATCGTTGCATATTGTCGCTGGACTTTCACTTTGTTACCCAATCATTCAAGAAGTTACGGAATGACATCAAAGTCAAGTTGGCTTACAGGGCCACAATGAAATTATTCTGTTTGACTTCTAGGTAACAGCCGCCCCCTCTGCCTCAACTTCTGCAAACAATCCAATCGCCATGCTTGCCTGGACGGTGCCTGCCCATACATGTTAACAATATCTAGGGCACAGTGGCAATCTTGTCCCAATGCTGACCCTGGCTGGATAAGCAAAGGCCCGGGTTCTGCGGAATCTCAGAAACTTGTTCATGGCATGAAAACCCCTGTTGACAAGCATAGAAGTGCTGCGCATTACCTCCCCCGATCCACCTGATACCCTGAAAGATCACACCACTGCTGAGAGGCGCTGTTTCCTGGAACTTCTTGCAGGGATCCCAGATAACCATGAGAGGGTTGAAGATGGCGTTCTGGCAGCCAGGGTCAGAGTATAACTCCCAGTTTGTGTACCGCAGATTCTCTTGGCATCCTTTGAGGACGTGGCCGACAGTTTTGGCGGTATCTGTGGCGACTGCCGTGGCTGTAGATGCCTCGGCGGTGTTTGCTGACTCGTTGAATGGCAAGGTCGTGGGGGAAATATCGAGAGACGATCCTGGAGCTGCGATGGCCGCTGGTGCAGACAGGAGCAAAAGTCCGAGGCTCCAAAGAGAAAGCATTGCTGGTGATGTGACTTGAGATGTGTGTTTAAGATAGATGTGTTCGTGAAGAGGAATTGACGGAGTAGAACATGAGGGTGTTTGTGCTTTTTAACTTCGTTTTACAAATTGACATAAATTTACTACATACATCATTGACGGAATCAAACACTAATACCTTCTAATTACCCGTGAATCCAGATCCTGGTATCTCCACTGCTCACCGGAGAGATTACTCAGGACCGCGTGCACTTACTCAGTAAAAGTTCAATCAGACATGGCATGATCCACTGTGGTAAGCAATAAGAGACAGAATGATTGTATGAAGTGGAGCACGAGCCGCGCGAACACGAGGATTCAACAGGGCTTTGGTCACTTATTAAACGCCGCTTATTCGACAACGAGATCAGCACTTGGATTTTCTAAACCTCAGGCGGAATTCCTAATCGGAATTGCCAGCAATTTCGCCATCATCACAGGTGTTGGCTTGTCTAATCCTGTGCCCGACGCAATACCCTCGCATTTACGGGAATTGCAACCCTGGAACTTTACAGCTGCTTTTGCAAGGTGATACTCCGGTACTGCTAGGGTTGTTGGATAAATAGAGTATTGCTTAAAGCTGGCGCGTCTCTTCTTCCAACGACGGAGTCGAGACATTTATCCAGCCAAACAAAGGATCGATTGGTAAACCATACACAAAATCGGCCATGCGAAACATATCAGATCCCGTATTGGACCATTCGGTAACCGAAAACGTGCTCTGAATTATATCCAAATCAAACGATACACCACTTTGCCCAAGAGAGCGCGTTTCTTATGCAGGAAAGTCAATATCATATACATGTAAACACGAGGGAGAATTGGACCTACCGGTAACTAAATTCAACTGGTTGGCCTCAATTAAGCGTCTGATGCTGTTTGCTGGCTTTGCAACACCAGGATTTGCCGTGCATAATTGATCCAGGCATTCCAAACTAGACTTCAGCATCGATAAATGGTCACCTGCTTGGCTCTGAGAAGCTGCATTGCGGACATGAATTGTGCATGCCACATATACCGTGTACGCGAGCACATAAGGAGCCCCATTGAGCCCATAGGTTGACTTGTAGACTGAGGCTATACTGGTAATGCATCTGGCCGCAACCGTACATTGCTCCCATGACCGTCCCGACGTGACTGTGGATCGAAGATGATCATCTGAGATGAACGGCCGATGGACAAGAATGATTAGAGAGTGATAGACGTTGTGAAGGACCATGATATTGGGTGTTTGAACCGCAGTGCTCGTCGATAACCATGGCTGAAAATCTAGCTCCGACGGTAGCTTTTCTCGCCACTGTTGCAAGGCCTGCTCAATCTTTTGTAGATCGATTTGAGCATTTGAGAACGTGGCACCAACTACATAGAAGCGATTGATGATTGTCGTCATTATCTTTGAGAGAAGGCATAGTTGCTGGAAAGTCGAAACGGAATGTCTCGGGATCGCATCCCCCATGTTATCATCAAGTCTGGATGTGGAAGAGGCTGCAGTCAGCGCTGAAGGATAAAATGGCTCCATTTCCTCGTACAAGTCAAGGAACTCGCGAGATACTTGGGAGTCACGTAGATTGATTGCAACTGGACGACCCATGTAGAGACTCTGGAGCTTATCGCAGACAAAAGCGCCCCAGAAAACCCGTCTTCGGATCTCGATCTCTTCAGGATCTTCCGTAGTCTGCTTTGGGTCAAGATGAAGACCAAGGTCATAAACCATTCGTAGGGCGTATCCTGTATACAGCCAGCCTTTTGACGTCTCTCCACGAGCATTATAAGTCGAGCCCAGAAGAACAAGTCCAACAATTGTTGAGATATGTGGTCTGGTGAGAAGAGAGTCACTGCTAAGGAGCTCATCACAGCGCTTGAAGAAGCGACGGCCAACGCTGGATGGATCATCTGGGTCGTCCCTAACGTCAGGTCGTGGAGAAAACTTGCTACAGCAGGCGAATATGGCATTGAGCATGAAAGCAGAGCAGTATGAGCCGGAACATTCCAAGTCTCGCATGACAGCCGGCCGATATGTCAGCAGAAAAGTGTGATGTTGGCGAGCCCAGTGCAAGTTTAGCAGATGGAGTGCAAGTTCTGTTGGCTCTCCGGCAATTGTTGCGTGTCTTGTAAGTCTGTGCTCGAGGTGCCGTTGCAAAGCGGCATTGGCTATTAATTCATTCTTGACATGCTCTGTTGTCGTAGATAGGCGGGATGACGGTGTCCCTTTGTCGTTCCTTGCAGGATTGTGTAGAGCAGAGGAAGGGCCAAAGCTGTTTGTAGTGCCGGCATCATCGACAGATATAAAGTTGGCAATGTTCAGCTCGTCGTCTGATGACACTATTGGTGTAGGGACATGCTTTTCCATTGGTCGACTTGCAGTCTTTCGTGACGAATCCTCCTCTGCAAGGCCAGCTTCAGTAGAGTCGAGCAAGTTGACAGCCCCATCTTCATCAACGGCTGCGTCGAGTAGCCTTTCACGCTCCTCCGAACTACTTCGCTTCAGAGTTAAGAGGAACACTTTAAGCGTTGCCAGGTCCCGTTGCAATTTACCAATTTGCGAAAACGTAGGCCTGCCACTTGTTAGACTTATCGACTACATACAGCATGACGTACCTTTTTCGTGGAGTTTCTCGCCGATAGATACATTCGCGTTTTTGACTGGCACAATTTCCACATTCAGGCCTTGCAGCGTCGCACCGGATCTTCTTGGTCCGACAAGCCGTACACGCTTTTGCTAACGACTTGGGCTGTCGCTGACTGGGTCCATCGTCGGCAACGATTATCACGCCATGGTCCCGAGAAGACATTATTGAGAAATAGTGGAGCGAAAATGGTACGATCAATATGATAAGATTGTCGCAGACCCATCATGCACGCAGAAGTGGCAGAATTCCTTCAAGCAGCACCTGAAGTTTGTAGGCCGGAGAAGAAAGGTCCGAGTGGAATGTGGAGTCTGGTCTTTACCGAAGTAGCCGAGCCATCACTCGGAGAATCAGTCTCCGCGTGGTCTTGGTTTCTCCACTACCAGCCACATGCTGGACCAATGAGGCCAACTGCATGCAGCTTCAACGTGGCTTGGTAGTCAGTTCGGAGGATGAGTCCCCGTGTCTTGAGCGGCGTCATCGCGACAACACCATTCTCAAAGGTGTTGAAATAGTTATATAAACTCTTCAAAACAGCATACTCTTCGATCTTCCATCTTTACAATTATAAACCATCTTCTGGATATCATACTTGTCCTGATTTCCTTCTCTAGCCACCCCACTCATCGTTATCATGGCTCTTCCTAAACAAGTCGATGTCCTCGTTGTAGGCAGTGGCAACGCTGGTTTTGCAGCAGCTCTCTCAGCAGCTCAGAACGGCGCGGAAAGTGTCCTGCTTATCGACAAGTGTCCCGAGAACTGGGTCGGTGGAAACTCTTATTTCACCGCCGGCGCATATAGAATTGCCCATGGTGGACTTCAAGACGTCCTGCCAATCGTCAACAACGTCTCCCGACAACAAGCTGAGAAGATTGATCTTGCTCCTTACACCGAGAAAGACTTTCAAAACGATATGGACAGAGTCTGCATGGGACGCTCAGACCCTGAACTCTCAAAAAGCCTCATTCAGAACTCCAATGCTACTATCAAGTGGCTTGCTGCGAATGGAATCCGATTTCAACTTTCCTTCAACAGGCAAGCATACGAGGTTGATGGTAGGATCAAGTTCTGGGGTGGTATGTGTATCAAGACCGAGGATGGAGGCAAGGGTCTCATTCAAGACTATCTTGCTGCCATCAAGAGACACAATGTCCGAGTTTCGTGGTCAACCGGCCTCACGGGATTGAAGAAGCATTCTTCTGATGACAGGTATGATGTCGAGGTCTCTCTTAATGGTGCTAAGCGCACATTGACTGCTGGTGCTGTAATCCTAGCTGCCGGCGGTTTTGAGTCGAATCCTCAGATGCGAAGCCAATTCCTTGGACCTGGCTGGGACTTGGCCATGGTTCGAGGAACTCCTTACAACACTGGCGATGTTTTGGGACTAGCTATCCAACAACTTGGCGCTCAGGCCGTGGGCAACTGGTCTGGCTGCCACTCTGTCGCCTGGGACGCCAACGCTGACCCAAACACCGGTGACCGAGTAGCCTCCAACGAGTACACCAAGTCGGGATACCCTCTTGGTCTCATGCTCAACGCCGATGGCGCGAGATTCGTTGATGAAGGAGTCGATCTTCGAAACTACACCTATGCCAAGTTTGGCCGAGCTATTCTTCAACAACCCGAGCATCTCGCTTTCCAGGTCTGGGACTCCAGAACAAGCGGTTGGCTTAGGTCAGAAGAGTATCGCGAGGAACGTGTTGAGCGTATTACTGCCAATACTCTGGAGGAGCTAGCCGACAAGTGCGCAGAACGCGGTCTTCGAAACAAGGCTGCCTTTATTGACACGGTTCACGAGTACAACGAAGCAGTCTATGCTCACCGCCGAGAGAACCCCAATGTCAAGTGGGACCCAGCCATCAGAGATGGACTATCAACACAGTCTTCCACGAAGAAGCTTGCTTTGGCCAAGTCAAACTGGGCTCTGCCTTTGGACAAGGGGCCTTATGTAGCAGTCAAGGTCACATGTGGCGTCACCTTCACATTTGGCGGTGTCAAGGTTGATCCCCAAACTGCTCAGTTGGTCCATGGTGCAACTGGGAGCCCAGTGCCAAACATCTATGTTGCGGGAGAGATGGTGGGAGGCCTATTCTACTCCAACTACCCTGGTGGAAGCGGCCTGACTTCAGGAGCTGTTTTTGGAGCCAAGGCTGGAAAAGAGGCTGCGAAATCTGTTGCAGGCGGCCGATCAATCTCAAGCCGGCTATAGACTAGTCCTGTAAAGCGTGAATCCTGTTGGAAGAAGCCAAAAAGTGTTATGTATTTTTATGGTATTCTATCAGTTTAAATAAACCTTGAGTTACCTGACTCTCTCAGCAATGCCAAAAATATTGAAGGTTGTGAAGGACAGCTGTCTGCATTGGAGCGACTTTTTACTAAAGTCCAAGAGACCTTATCTTGGCCAAGGTGAGAGCCTGATCAATTTCTCCTTACACAATCAGAAAGGTCACTTCAGGACTTCTCAGAATCTCTAGCCAGTTCAGCCCGTTGGGAGCTTTGGCCCGTTCTCTCCAGATAAGCTCAAGTGTTTCCATCGCGGTATACAGGAAACCCCACGGAAACAGACGTGACTGTCTTCTCATTCTATCCATTATCCATGCTTGCTGACCGGGATCACTCGTTTGAGCTCCAGCGATAAAAGTTGGCCAAAACGACGTCTTGAAGTTGGGATCTTCATCAGTGATATGATGGAGATGAAAGATGAGCCCGTGCTCGAGATCCAGCTCAGTATTTTCTGCCAGAAAGCTCCTGACAGAAGGAATGGCGTACATGATGTATAGACAGCATGCCATCTGATGTGTGTATCCTGTGTGTATCCGGCTTGAGATATCAGTGACCTGACGACCAAGAGGAACTTGCTGGATATCCTGAGACCACGTTTCGACGTTGAATGTCATGGCGTCCATGAACAGCTCGAGGCCTTTCGCAGCTGTTCCACCTACATCATCGTTGTTGGCCGATTGTCTTTGCAAGATTATTGCAGTGGACCACAGGATCTGGAGGATTTCGGCAGGGCAGCAAATAAAACTATTCCGGGCCGCAAAGTGAATAGCAGATGACGCGATTGTTGTGTTGAGTGCAAGAGAAGACCGCGGAATCTGGTCCATAAAGGTCAAAGCAAATACATAAAAGCTGACACATCAGTTAACTCCGGACGTCTCGAGGAACAAGGGCAGGTCTTACATGTAGCAATCTGATAAAACAAAGTCCTTGAGCATCTCACCCACGCTAGTAGCCGGTTGAGCATAGCTTAGCAGCCATCCGATTCCATCAAGATGTGCCTTGGATCCATGCTTCCCTGAATCGATCATATCGGCGGTTACAAGAAGCATAGCAGCTGTCAATACCATGTCGCGTCCATGGGAGTCCAGATCCTGGAATGCCATGCGGAGAAGGTAAAGTGCTTTTTGTTTAGCCGCCAAGGCATGAAGCATGGCTCTCCGAGATGGTTCCCAGCCGTTATTGACGCGGTTCAGTGTCACTGGCCTCTGTTCGGTCTCTGGTCTTAGCACATTGGACATATGTAGAGCTGCGGCAGTGATCATCGTGTATTGCAGGACGGGGCTACAGAGTCCCATGGGTAATAATCTTGGGAACGGATTGTGGCCCGGTAGGTCTATTGCTACAAGTTGAGGGCAAAGACCATTCGCAACTGGTTTTTCATAGTCAGCAAAGAGCATAGGAAGACCAGCAGGGGACGACAAACAGTATGATAAATAATAGTGATCGCTTGAGCTCATATCGCTGAACAAAGGGTCAGTCAAGTTGTCGCAAAGTTGTATACTATCATCAAGGTTAAGATCCAGACAATTTTTGCTGCTTATGGCTAGATTGGCAGTATTTATAGCCAACCTGCTTTTATCTGTGTCTGTCTGGCTTGATGATGGATGGTCTGGGTTATCATTATTCCAAGGCAGTTTTTTGCCAGCCAATTTACCACGGCTTGCCACAGAATCTGTCCATCTCCATAGTGTACCATATCCAAGGCATTCTTTGCCTAACGATATGCACTTGCGACAAGAGGGAAGTGATCCGTCACAGCGGAATCTTTTTTGCCGGCAGTTGTGACATCCATTTGGGTTTGTGCGCCTCTGCGAACCCATACAGATCTGCGTTGGAAATAGATACAGGCTGGTAAGAATGGCTTTACTTTAGCTCTCCTGGTGGAGTGGACTGGTGATTTGAGGTCGACTGAGCGCTGGGTATAAAGAGGAACAGGATGAGAAATCACCAGCTTGAAGCAGATCCAGTCCATTCATGACAGCCCCAGTTTTCCATGGTGGAGACAGTCTTGAGCCAGTAGCATCGAGCGAACGGATATAACAATTTCGATTTGCTAAACCCGCCCCTGAACACCCATCGAAATGTACGTCATCACTGCCGGCTCAATTACCGCATTTTTCCAATAGCCATGATATCCTAAAAAAAAAAAAAGAGTGTGGCTTATATTATTGAAATATCTAGTTCTTCGGGATAGTGCCATTATTTTCAGGAAGGGATTTCCAGTCTCTCGGTACCGTTTCGTTGAGATTCCTCTGTTCCTGAACTTGTCACTCGTCGCGCCAACCTCAAATCTCCAGCTCAAACATTCTGAGCTCCTTCAAATTCCTTCTGAAACTCTGCAGCACTCTTGACATGGCCCCTAGAAGGGATGATCTTGTCCAAGATGACCCGGTGAAGCTCCGCATCCGCATCAGCACAAGCGTCGCTGATGACTGTTGTTGCAAATTCAGCGTCTGTTGCTGTGACTGCCGTTCTCAGAACGCAGCCAGAAGTGCTCAAACCGGAGAGAACAAGAGACTTGATGCCCTTTTTCTTCAGATAATCAAGTAAGCCTGGGGACTTGAGCGCCGAGATGTGCCCCGGGACCCGGTGAAAGGTGAGCTCGTCTTTGTCGTCGGCTCGAAGTTCAGCTGGTTCGGGTTGTTCCAGGTTCTTCATAATCTCCAAGAGCCCCTGAAAGCGATCCACGCCCTTGCAGGCCGGGAATGGAGTGCCGTTTGCGTTGATAAGGCAGTGAACAACGGTGATGTTGTGAGTCTTGGCCCAGTTTCGGAGTTCAACTGCGACTTTCAAAGCTGGTTCAGCAGGTGGACCAGCAACCTTCTCGATGAATAGGGTGTACCAATCAAGGAGAAGAAGAGCTGTTTCAGAGGGCCCGTAGGCGCCCGGGGAAGAAGCGTCGAGTGTAGTGGGAGACATGTTGATGATAATAGCTAATTGCTGATTGCTGGTTTAATACAAGAGTTAAGCTTGGAGCAATTGATTAACCAACGGTAGAATATGACCCTTATATACTCGGCTGAAAATTTGAGATCAGCACTTTGAGATACTTAATGGACTTAGATATGGCTAATTCCGCGATATGTACAGTTAACCCCGTCTGGCGTTATGAAGTTATCCCCACTCGGTGCCGATTCGGCAAAACTTTTCCATATTGTCGCTCCGCTACAGGGCACTCAACATCAAGGGACCAGTGCCATCCCAATTAAAGACTGCAGCTGGAACAAGTTAATTATCTTTAAAGGAAGTTATAAGAGATAATACAGACAGAAGTATTTTGGTTCTTATATTATTAGTAATATTTCTAATTCTAGCAACTCACATAATACAAATAAAAGGACCCAAAAGTCTTCCCGCGCTGAGAAGCTCGCCACGCTACCAGATGTATCTCTTATTCAAGGCACCCAAGAGAGCCAACAGACATACACCGTGTCTTCAAGGGTGTGTACGGCGCTTGGGTAAATCTCGATGGTTTTACTCTTGAAGAAAAGGACGAACTCTTCTACGGTTTCAGAGCCTACGAGATTGCGAGGTCTGAGCATGTGCAGCACTATGTTTGGGCGCATATCGAGTATGCTTTGGGCAACGCGAACTTTGACCAGAGCTATCACTGTGAACACAGGGTACCTAAGGGTAGGGTGGGCAAGTTTATTCTTGCACTGGCCTAAGAACCTATGAAGACTACGCTTTTCAGTACTGGTCCGTATATGGATATGCTCATAGATGGCATGGTGACTCCTAAGATCCAGGCCGATGGATCCTTTCGTGGATTAACCCGGCTTGTAAGTTACTTTTCTTAGTGTCAACTCTGCGTCTTTGAGTAGTATCGGCGTTTTCGAGTTGAGGTCCGAGTGACTCAATGTAGCTGGCTAGTATGGATTAATAGCAAGCGACGTGAAACTTCCCCTAATTTCTCTTTGTGACATGGGCATTTATAACGTCTGGATCTTTGACAACCCACCCAAGTCAGCAGGCATCGATTTCTCCGTAGTGACAGATAATGTGAGCTTCATAGAGATCGCTAAAGCCATTACAGAGGTTACTGGCAAACCTGCATCGCACCAGATGGTGTCATTCGAGTCATATGCGCCTCTGGCAAAGCCTTACCCGGGCGCTTACGTCAACAGAGCCCTAGGCCATGATGCACCACAAAACGACTCAATCGTGAGCTGGCGAGATAATTTGGTGCTTTCTGGCGATACTGGGGCGATGGTATTACTCGATCACGGGATACGGAAATCCTCGATCGTATCTATCCCAATCGTATCAAAACCGTGAGAGAATGGATGCGACACGTGGGATATGATGGGGCACGTCGGGGGAGCGTCCTGAAGATGGTGGAAGATTGGGCTGATAAAATGGCATCTTAAGTCTTATGTATATGCGACTGTTTGATGCTGGTTAGCTGAGACCTTCTCAGTCTTATATTTTTAAAAAGGAAAAAATAAGACCAACTTCCTTCAGTGGATAACTCTCCCCTCATATCAGTAACAAACCTTGTTTTATTAAGCTTGCCTAAACTTCAAGTTGATACTCTTATCTTGGGAGAACCAACTGCCAAGCCCAATGCTTTTGGGCGCATAGCAAGGTCGGTTTGCAAGTTTGCTACTGTGGACGTCAATCAGACTGTTGGCCCTGAAAATAGCGTAATCTGCATTGCCGCAGTGGGTTGGCTGTGGCATTAAGTGGCTGTTTCAAAGCTCGCTGAAGCTTCGGCTGTGTTGAGGGACGAAGACACTAAACCATGCACCAGATGCTGAGCCGGTGTCACCGAAAGCTGAGGCTTATCTGGCCATGCATCCATCAGTCTTTACTGACCTTGCGTCCATGTTCCCAGATTGATTGTTCAGCCTGTGTGGAGCCCTGCATAAAGTGAACACCAATGAGCATTCCATACTAAATCCTTGGTTGCATTGGTAAGATGCTCAACAGCAGGGATCTCTGAGGTTTGGATGATAAGGCGCATTGAAAAGGTACAAGCGTCGCTCGACGTCTCATGGTCGAGGTCCATGCGCAAGGGACAGATCTTGGGAGGTTTAAGCGAAGGAAACTGACTGTTAAAAGGATGCTAGTGATGCTGGCACCGAGTAAATTCTGCATTTCGGGAATGGTTCGTCTCGTCAAAATCCATGATAAGTGCCAAGACTCAGGAGCGGAATTAAGACAGGCTCAGCTGTGGCTTGGAAGCGGATTCGAAAATCATGATCTTTGACAGCGAGTCAAGACGAAATACCAAAGGGAAAAGCCCCCTTTCTGGAAAGGTGGAAATTTGATGGCCTGGGCGCTCTTCAGCCCTTTATCAGTCAGGGTCAGGAAACATGGCTTTTTCCAGATGATTTGTCGAACAGATAACTGGCAAACCTCTCAAACGAGGCTTGTCGCCAACAGAGCGCTGCAGCCAGTAGCATACCCACTACCCCAACAAGCGTAAACTCAGAATTGGCGGGTAATCTGCAGCGGTCGAGTTATCTATTGGAGCTAAGACGAGATGAAGATAACGCGTGCTTCTTTCGGCATGGTCGTATCCGGGGAAAGCTATCATGGCTGGATCAAACGAGTCAGTTGTTCTGCAGACAGGTTCAGCTCTCGTCATCGGCTGCCATTCAAAATGCAGATCCCATCCTGCCTGCATGGAAATTCCCCCCATTCTTGCCGTAGCAAATATTCTCGCCTGTTATTTCCCATTGTTTTGTGCAATCTCTATGAATTGGCGCTGCGACAGCGCGTGCTCAAATCATGGCTGGGCTACAACCTAATATTTGGGCTGGTGTTGCGATCCCATGGCTCGCGGCTTTGACGTCCCTCGTTCTCCGTGTCTGCGCCCGGCGCATGACCAAGATGAGCTGGTGGTTCGACGATTACTTCACCATCCTGGCCTTTCTCTTCGCGACGGGGTACTGCGGTATCATGGTTGAATGTCAGAAACCCAGCTTGGCCTTTGATTGAGAGTTGAGACTCATAATTATACAGGGACCCTACATACATATCTTGGAGTGAACATTCCCGACTCAATGCCCACCGATGAACGAGAGGCGATTCTACAACAAGCGCGGTTCCTGGCCTACTTCAACTCCCTCTGCTACGCTTCATCAATCGCGTGTTCCAAGCTCGCCATCTTATGTCTGTATTGGCGCTTGTTTCGCATTTCATCCATTCGCATTCCAATCATGGTGATGCTTGTCATGGTAGTCATCTGGATAATCCTTCGAACCTTCATGCTCACATTCCGCTGCGTTCCCGTCCAGTCACTTTGGGACTACACTATCACAGACAAGGTCTGTAACATCAACAGCGACCAGTTCTTCCTGGGAACTATTACGACTCATTTTATCATGGATATCATCATCTTGGTCCTACCTATTATTGAAGTCTTCAGACTTAGGCTTCAAATGGGTCAAAAGCTGGCAATCGGCGCTCTGTTCCTTCTTGGTACCATGTAAGATCTCATATCATCCCACTTACTTCATCCCGAATTATTCGACTGACCTCTGGTCCAGTGTCTGCGTTGCATCCATGTTTGTGTTAATTGTACTTGTTAACTACCCTGATAATACAACACAGATGCCTCATGACTATGCCATGTTCTGCATTCTGGGATCTGTTGAAGTCAATATCGCCATTGTCTCTGGTCAGTACATTTCTTTGTCAGCCATTTGATCCAATTATTAACTAACTATCACAGCATGCTTTCCTCTTCTTCGTCCAATTTTTGTCCATATTCTTCCTTCCAGTTTCCTCAGTTCTTATGGGAAAAGCAGCCAGCCTATCAGCCGACCGAGCAATGCTATCAAACTTACAACACTTATTCGGACAAATAAGGACCGCGAAGCTGATGAAACAAGCTCAACGCATCAATTGGCTGACCTCGAGAACGGACTGCATTATCATCCCGGTGACATGCAACGGACCGAAGGAGTGCATACCATGATCTCGAGTGAACAGTCGGGTTCTAGTCCTGAAGTTAACACGGCAGGAATCTACGTGCGAAACGACACGGTCGTGGAGATTAAGCAGGTAGAAAACAAAGGCTTTTATCGGCTTGAGTAATTTATATAGAGAATCAAGAAGCTATAAAACACCACTATTGAGATAAATGACATCATATTCCACTAAACCGTTTTAATGATCACAGTTTTCGTGCGGCTCCTCTCTTGTTCTGGTACCAAGTACTACGTAAAGGGACCAGGGGTCAACAGCCCGTGGTGCCGAGTTAATACCTGGATGCAGTGGTGGCCCATTATTCCACGGCACTTCAACACTCCAAGTGGGACCGCGTGGTCTGCGCTTGCTTCGACATCACGGCCGCTCGGATGGGCACGGACTCAAACTTCGGAGTCCGTTACGCAGATGTTGGAGACGTTGTCCTATTAGACTTTCCAAGAATATTAAAATAAAATTATACGGGTGACGTTCGTGCGTTGACTAATGGCATGCGACCTTGAATTAAACTCTGTTGCATGGCCGAAAGTCCCGGATCCTACGTCGGTAGTTCCCTGGCGCCCTGAAAATCCCTTCTGATCGACCATACTACGTAGTCGGCCGTGCGTTCGTGCCGGAATTTTTAAATGACAAAGTCACACTGCGCTATTCTGTCTCCTTGCTGATTCGCTGTCTCGTGCTGACGTGTAACGGAAACCTTGGACTAGGCTGGTGCCACAAGGGAGGGAGACATAGGCTTATGTCAATCAGCCGCACATACTTAAGCCTCTTCCCCTCCGTCTCCGTCGTTCCCGGAACTTCCTCATTCACTCTCAATTCCCTGACAAGATGAAGTTGAATAATGTTCTCCCCTTCTTTGCCTACTTGGCAGGCCATGGTGCACTCGCAACGCCCAAGCAGGATACCCTTGAGGTCGATGTTTGCATCGTTGGCGGTGGCGCAACTGGTGCTTACGCCGCAGTCAGGCTGCGCGAGGATTACGGCAAGAAGGTCGTGGTGATTGAGAAGCAGAACAGACTCGTGAGTCGCCTTCCTGCAGAGAACAACGTGATTGCTGATGCCTTCTCAGGGAGGTCATGTCCACGCTTACAAGCCAAGCGCCAACGCGAGACCGATCAACTACGGAGTCCAAGCGTACCTTGACCGAAAGACAACAAAGGCTTTCTTCAAGCGTTTTAATGTGGGCCTGATCTCACCCGATCTGATCAGCTCCGCCGAACTCTTGTTCACCACCAAGGACGTCGATTTCAGCACCGGAAAGAAGGTTGATCCCGACTACGGTGCTATCAACTCCACTGTTGCCCTGGCCGCGTATGCTGCGCTGGCTGCCAAGTATCAGCCTTGGTTCGAGAACGGCTACTTCAAGAAGGGAGAAGTCCCCGAAGACCTTCTTCTTCCATTTGGCGAGTTCCTTGAGAAGTACCGCCTTGGAAGTGCCCTTTCCATCCTGCGCACTCTTATCTGGCTTTCTGACGCGACGCATACCCCGACTTGGAATGTCATGGCTGTTGTCGGAGAGCCTCAGCTTGCGGCCTTCGGATTTGGTCTGACTGGTCCTACATTCAAGTGGCCATCGACATATTCTTCCGAAACACTCTACGACCGTGTCTATGACTTGATCAAGGATGACGTTCTTCTTGAAAGCACAGTTGCCTGGAGTAAGCGAACTTCCCAGGGCTCAGAGCTCGTCGTGCAGACACCCTCTGGCAAAAAGACCATCAAGGCCAAGAAGGTCCTCTTTGCGGCAACTCCTTCACCAGACAACGTTGGTTCTTGGGATCTCGATACCAAAGAGAAGTCGCTCTTCTCCAAGTTCTCCTGGGAGACGCTATACGTTGCCGTCGTCGGCAAGACGAGCCTACCCAAAGATGTTACTGGTATTAGCAACACCGCTGACAACGCCACCAACTTCTACCTTCCTCGAGGCAACTTTGT
The DNA here is from genome assembly GCA_014898885.1 of Fusarium lyarnte (nom. inval.). Lineage (NCBI taxonomy): Eukaryota > Fungi > Ascomycota > Sordariomycetes > Hypocreales > Nectriaceae > Fusarium > Fusarium lyarnte (nom. inval.). The sequence continues at coordinate 34,589 of JAAVUB010000543.1, forward strand.
CGACGCCTACACTCGTGCGGGTGAGCAGGACCTGTGGACCACCCGTGTCCTTGGTCAGGCCAACCTGACAGCTCAGAAGGCCAAGGCTCTTATCAAGCAGGTGTTCACCAACATCGACAAGGCTGGAACTTACGACGTAACCACTCCTGATATCGTTGCATTTGCATCTCACGGCTTGACTGTTCCCAAGGTCTGTGCTCAGGAACTTGAGGGTGGCTTCTACAACAAGATTTATGCCCTGCAAGGCCAGCGCAACACTTTCTGGACTGGTCTCACTTGGGCTCCTGACTACACCCCTATTCTTTGGGACTTCACTGAGAAGCTGTTCCCCCAGATCCTGTCTGGTTTGTAAACATGGCTAGTTGATGGGTGGTAATGAAGGAGTGAGGCTGTGCGGTGTAATACTTGGATGCCTTGTTTGTACAGTCAGGTTAGAGTTCAATTCGCTAAAAATGCATAATTTTATACATACTATCGACACAGTTATACAAGATATTTAACATCCTTTTACTACTACTATCTGTCCTAATACTAATTATAGAGTATATAACTTGATTACCACTCTTAATCCAACTTAACTACATAACCTAAATGTTGGGTTATTTAAGGATACACCGTTAATACCTACATTGCTCACCGGCTTCACCCTCTCATGTTAAACACATGTACACAGAGACATACCCTAGATGTCTTCCAACACAGCAACTGAAAACAGGTCACATCATATAAGCAAAGCCCATTATTATAGCCCCCAGAATATAAATTCCTTTCGAGTGCTTTAGATTGGTAATAGTGATCTAGTAGATGCATCCCTGGTGGCTGGCGATTTCTCAGGATATTTATCCCAAATGATAAAAATGTTCAACTAAATTTAGTACAGACTTACCATTCCATCGAAAACTTCAGAATCGCGATCATCCCTATTTTAATGGGAGAATGAGGATAAATCTATCAGTCAATGCTTGACAATAGCGCGACCTTACATATAAAGCCAACCTTAAGAGGTTCAGAATCGATCCCATTATCAGATTAATTGTAACTTATGGCCATCGACGAAAGCATCAAGGGGTTTTAAACGCTATGACCAAAAATAGCTGCCTAAAAAGGAGTGGCCATATTTGGATCCCCAGGAATGCAAGGGACATTGCTCCACTACAGGCGATCGACTGGTCTAGAAACCCGTTGTAGGATTTATACGAGCCCGCTAAGTGGACTTTTAGTCATGTTACCGAGATTAGAGTTCAATGGAAGGATGTTCTATGAAATTGCTTAAAATAAATACAATACGTGTTGAGAACATAAAACAGTCAATTCTCTCTTGGGTCCTTCAGTCCAATAATTTGGGGTTTTCTAGGTCACAATGAAGTTCCCGACTACCAAGGCGGCTGTCTTGACCCTAGGTACACAGGCAGTAATCGATTGAGCTTGTCCCTGCTGACAATTGCTGTAGCGTTATTCGAGACTTGCAATGCTCTTCAAGTGACCATCCTCGCAGATACCAACCGAGATGGAAGAATTGACATGAAAGATATCGATGGCAAATCTTCATGGACCGCTAATCGAGGCGCATTGATCTTACCAAACATCGGCGATTCTGGCCTTCGTTGTGCCAAGAAATGGGGACCAAGCGTCGACATCATCGCGAGCAATGAGACATATTTGGACCTGTGCAACGATGCTACAGATGACATCCAACGCAACCCAAAATATCTTGCGCCACTCAAAACCCTTCCCATATCTGGATTGAGTCCATCTGCAAAGGGCTCGATCCAAGTCACTGGTAAAGCAGCCGCAGCAAAAGTCCGAGTCTTCACAAGAAAGGGCAACAAGTGGATTTATGTATCAGGAGATTATATCTTCACGGCCAAGGAGCTTTCGTCGGGTCTCCAATTGGGTATCGATGCGCGCGATGTCCGTCGTCCCAAGGACTGGGACGGCAATGCAAAGATACAGTACACTGTCACTGATGGCAAGACAAAAGCAACCGACACCGTTGCTGTCCGAGTTGCCCCAGTGTTGACTCATCACCACGGGCAGGTGGCCCAGCGTGTCTTCTCAACTGGTGTGAATGAGGCTGGCTCCAACCCTATTCAGCAGCAGTTTGTGGATGATATCAAGCGCAACGTCGCCAGTTCCGGTATCAAAGACCCCATCTTCCTCTTCGACAACCAAGATATCTGGACACAAGACTTTTTCGAGCCCGGTTATGCTAGTATGCCTGGCCCGAATGGCCCGATTAATATCCGAATCATGATCCGGTCAGTCCAGAGCTCCCGTAGGTCGGGCCGCGACGCGTTCCATGAGCTCCGAAACGACAAGGTCGGCGCAGTTCAACATCCAGGCGATGGCGATACTATCGACTCCACTGGAAACCTGGAGACTATCCCGCCATACAAGCATAATGAAAAGTCGTTCCCTCAAGGCAGAACGATCATGGGCGCTTGGGATGGAAGAGCTCCTCTTATGGTTGACTTTCTCAAGGCCCAAGAAGTTCAAGACCCTCTGATCCTCGACACAAGCTGGTTGTACGTTGGACATGTGGATGAGTTCCTCCAGTTCTTGCCTGCCTACAATGAGCGTGGATGGATCATCATGGTTGCAGATCCGCTCAAGGGCCTTGATCTACTGAAGAAGGCGTCCAAGGCCGGTCATGGAAGTGTCAAGGCTGTTTCCCGCTCACTCCAAATGGAAGAGAAGAAGCAGGAGCTGTGCCTTCCCAGGCAGACTATCCAAGAGGCTCTCAAGTTTAAGAACTTTGACGCCATCCAAAGGAACTCGGCTGAGCGCATTGAAGCCAATCTTAACATTCTCAAACGAGAGACTGGAATCACTGATAAGGATATCTTCCGAGTTCCTATGCCTTTCTACTATGCTGATTCGGACAGCTGGTTATGTCCCGGACAGAAGTCATCAGACTCGAATGCAAAGGAAGATACCTCCAAAACGCCTCAAAAGACCTCAAGCAAGACAGGCATCACGTTGAAAGGCGCTATGGGGCCTCGTTACAAGGCAAAATCAATCGTGGAGGCAGGTACCCCAAAGAACTCATTGCAACGACGCGCGGTTGATACAGCTACTCAGGTTCTAGCTCTCTGGCCGGGTACCGTCAATGGCCTGGTTCTGCCGGACCAAAAGGTCCTTGCACCTAAGCCTTGGGGTCCTGTAATTAACAAGCAGGATATCTTTGCGAATGCCGTATCTGAGGTGTATGCCAGCGCTGGGTACAATATCACTTATCAGGATGATTGGTTTTCCCATTTCAAGGTGCAAGGAGACGTTCACTGTGGAAGTAACTCCTGGAGGGCTATGGATATTAAATTTTAGAGAGCTGTTTATTTGGCTACTGAATGGTTTTTTTTCTTTCTTATCAGACATTGAAGTAAAACAATGTCAGCCCTGAGCCCAGCATACCAGTCCATCCCTTAGGAAACTATAGCAACTACGCAAGTCCAGTAATCACGGACTTGGGCAAAATGCTCTGCAGAAGTATAGTCTTCCTTAGCAAGACCAACCTTGTGCCCCGGAACGGCTTCTGTGAGGCCCATAGAAGATGCAATCTCCATCAACCGTGCCTTCTCCTCATGAGATGCAGTATCGCCAAACACCAAATCCATATCCTCCAGGCTCTTTCCACGAGTCTCAGGCACAAAGAAGTAGGTGAAGAGGAAAGCAAGAAGGCAAAATGCGGCAAAGAAAATGTATGTACCCCAGCCAATGGTGGCCAGCATGTCAGGTGTCACAAGGCCGATAATGAAGTTGCACATCCAAGTAGCGCTAGTGGTGATAGCCATGGCCTTGGATCGGTTGCCGAGGTTGAAGATTTCAGAGGGCAGAACCCATCCGATAGGCGCGAAGGAAAACGAGAAATTGACGTCGTAGATGTAGATAAAGACGATACCGACCCAGCCTGCTGATTTATTGTCGGTGAGAGTTGAGCCATATCCTCCGATTATGCCGCCGACAATTACAAGAGAGATGAAGGTTCCAGCTGCACCACACATGAGCAACGGACGACGGCCCAGCTTGTCAATTAAGAAGAGGGCAGGTAGCGTTGAAAGCGTGTTGACGATGCCGTATACACCAGTCGCCAAAAGACCAGAGGTATTTCCAGAGAGTCCCAGCTGTGCAAACATGGTTGGAGCGTAGTAGATGATGGCATTGCAGCCCATAAATTGCTGGAAAAACATGATGCAGCAGCCAATAGCGAGGCGTTTGAAGGCGGGCCATGTAGATACAAGAGCGACATGCTGAGCAGCAAAGAGGGAAAGGCCCTTCTTCCCGGGAAACTTCTCCGCTGACACGGACTCGTCAAACAGAACCTCGGTCTTGATGGCTAGATACTCAGCTCTGATGGAGTCTGAGTCAACATGAACCTGACGGAGTTGAGCCAGGGCAGCAAGGGCCTGATCCTCCTTGTGGCGCATGAGGTAAAAGCGCGGAGACTCGGGAAAAAAGATCATTCCAATGCCCAAAACAAGCGCAGGGAAAATCTGCAGGGCAAAGGGAACTCGCCAAGCAGCCTCAGACTGTCCTGTGCATCCATTGGGGCCGACGTCGTATCGAGGATCGAAAGTGCGTTTGTCGGAAGTACCACCTGAGTACGGAATATCGGGTGCGCATCGATGGCCACCGATATACTGGGTTCCGTACTCTAGCCAGTAGCTCACAAGGATGCCGAGAGTGATGCTAAGTTGCTGCAGAACAACAAGAGTACCCCGGATGCCGGGGCTTGATACCTCGGACATATACATGGGCACAATCATCGTCAACATGCCAACGGAAAGACCAGCCACAGCACGTCCTGAGGTTCGTGTTAGGAGGAGTGACAGACGGGAAAAGTCTACCTCTACTCACCAGCGAAGAGCATGGGGATAGAGTCGGCGCCAGCCTGGAAAGCAGAGCCGATGGTAAAAACGACAACAGCCAGGAGGATAGACCCCTTTCTACCAATGTAGTCGGCAATGGGGCCGTTGATAAGAGATCCAAACCACGCGCACAGAAGCAGGGTTGAGACGAACCAACCCTTGAAACCGCTGTCAAGGTAGATTCGTGGAAAGTCGGCGGCGAACGACTCCATGGTCAATACGCCCGAGACAACACCTTGATCGTAACCAAAAAGGAAGCCGCCAAGACTGGCAAACTAAGTACAGAGTGTCAATTCCGATCAACTTACGACAAGAAGCTGCTTACCATAGACAGTCCAAAAATATAAGGGTTCTCGCGCAGCTGGCGCCAGACACCCTTCTTCGGTACTGCATCGAGCTGCTGCTCATTGGTGGTTTGTTCACCAGCCATGTTGAAACTCGATGATTGAAGTGACATTTAGGTCGAAATTGAATCTGGGGATTGAACTGGGGAAACAAACATTTGTGGAGGTTTTCTGGGGTTCTTATATTCGCATAGGATCAGCACGAGGAGGACAAGTTTTGCTCCATGTGGACTGAACCCCACAGAATACTGGAGATCGATACTACGTATGACTCCATCTCGCTGGGTCCGGCCAACTCCAGTCCGTACCAATCAGATATCAAGGAGCTAAGTGTCCGGACTACTGTATCCCGTGAGGAACTGGTGCCACCGTACCATTTTCCAACGGACCGGTCTTCTCCAAAGGAATCAAGTTAAAGACTCCCGAAACCACCTGGACTTTTCACTGAATAACCTCTGCTAACCAATTACTTCAATATGGATCGCGATTTGGTAAAATCAACAACGAAGCTCTTAGAGCGCGTCAAGCGTCTTCTGGCCCGGCAGAGGCTGACAGCTCCAACCCAACGAATCTTGATTGCGTTGGCTGGCGTACCAGGATCGGGCAAAACCACAATATCCGATGCTTTGATCAAAGAGCTTAAGAGGAACTGCATTTCCGATGTCGCAGTCCTTCCAATGGTCAGTGAATCCCAAAGCCCCGTCTATCACACGTTACTGACGCACAAGTTGACAGGACGGATTCCATTATACTCGTACCACTCTCTCTTCCTTTAACGACCCTGATGAAGCATTTCGGAGACGCGGTGCACCTTTCACATTTGATGCCGCTGCCTTATTAGATCTTGTAGCGCTACTAAAGAAAACACCTGTGACGGCACATGATGAGCCGCAAATCATCATTAAAGCGCCAGAGTTTGACCATGCGAGAAAAGACCCCATCCCAGATGCCATTGAGATTTCTTCGCGGGCAAAAGTTGTTATTATCGAAGGCAACTACGTACTCTTGGATCAAGAGCCGTGGAATTGCATTTCCACGTTGGTAGATGACAAGTCAGTCACGTTGGTTACCTATTAATTCTTTTTCCACGCTGACTCGTACACTCAAGATGGTTTGTCGATGTCGCAGTTGACATTGCTAGGGAACGATTGGCATCCCGACATCTACGAGCCGGAATCGAAACGACAATAGATGCGGCGATCAAGCGGGCCGACGAAAACGATATACCGAACGGAGAATACATAAGGTCCCGGTTGATTGAACCCAACGTGCGCATCATAAACTGATGACCCCTGCCGAAAAGACCTCCAACATCCGTCTAGTTACTGCGTGAAGTTGGCCCAGTCCGGCCAGCCAAGAACGCTGGCAAATTCGTCAGCAGATGCTGCCGGCCAAGTCGAAAAGTCCATAACCATAGGATCCAGCTGGACATTCGCCCAATCACCCGATATCAACAGAGGGTCTGGCAAGATAACGTCAATGATGTTGGCGCAGCGAGTCGCCAGCTCGTTGTCCGCAAAAACTTCTCGGAAGATGCGACGGACCGTATTGATATCCTCCTGCCACTTAGGCACGTCTGGTGATTCTGAGTTACTGAGGATAGCAAGGATGATGACTAGGGAAGCGTGGAATGTAAAATAGCTGGAGAAGTCAACTTAAATTCTAGAGAACTGTGCGGAATTGCTTACATTGAATACCAAGTCACAAGCCTGGTTCTTTGTCCTCCATTTGTGTACTGATCGATCGAGGCTACTGTCGCACTCGCTGCGCCTACCGCAATTCTCATGCACTTTTCGTCAACATCATTGCCTGGTATTGCCACGCTAGAATTTCCCCTCCCGATTGCCCGCTTGAGAAATAACTGGCGGAAGATGATGATCTTGAGATTCCACAAGCGCCACCACAGCCGAGACCTGTTGAAATAGAATGTAGGCTCAGCTGCGCGGACATCATGGTCGAGCCTCAAGTACTCTGGCAATGTGCTGGACCATTTGTCCAATGTCACATCCATTGATAATGCGTCCTCCGGCGTCACACATGACGATGAGAGCAGTCGGTTGGAGATGTAGTTGGACTTGACATGTAGCTCGCTCTGGTACTTCATGCCCGAGTACAGGGTCGGCCTGTTTACCTCTTCTGGCGCAAGTTCTGTTCCACTCGTGAGATCCTTTACACATATTAGCACGACATTCACGTTCTATCCGGTTACCACATACCTCATCATCAATATTCAGAACTGGTCGCACGTCCATGGCCTCTTCACCCGGAAGAAGGATCGGCCTCCCAAAGGTAGTCGAGGCACCACTGTCAAACATGTACAGCCCCCACCACACACGGCGGCGCATCTCTCGTTGCAATAGACTGATGTTCCAGTCGGGTAGCTCTCTGTGGAGACCCAAACTCAGAGCCATTCGTGTCGCAAGTCCAAGGAAGTTGGATCCAGTGTTGGGCTTATTGCGCTTCTGGCTTAGATTGCTGAACAAAATTAGAGCTTGAACAAAGGTCAGATCCGCGCTTGCAAACAAGCACTCGGCGTCCCCAAACGAGAGTGCTAGATGGTACAGCTCATCATCGAGTTCAGCGTCATCGTTGTTGAGACACCACGCTCCGAGTGCCATTATGGTATAGAGCAGCATCTGCCACGACCGTCGCTTTGGTCGCTGTATAACCTCATGAAGCTGGGCTCGGAAGGTGGGCTCATGTACAAACGGATAGCTGCGGTGGTAGACCTTGAAATAGCCATTTACCAGCTGCTCGATGACCTGTCTCGACGTGACCGAGTTAGATAGCTCGGAAGAAGACTCCAACCCAGCATGGGGTCGTAAAACCTCGGAGCTATCGCCGATAAAGGGTCTCGAATGGCCCGTCCAGAGAAGTAGTGATCTGAGAAAAAATACACCGGCAGTGGGTCCTTGTGAGAGTTAATGTTCTGCGTGTTCACGTCTGGGCTCACTGACTTACCCAAGTATCCTGCCCCTCTCGGCTCAACGGACAATGACGCCATCCCGTCCGTCAGCTCATCAACGTCTTCCTGCCAATCGAAGCCATCGCTTTCTGCAGGCACGGCATCTGAGATAGCACCGTCGACCTGAACTGGACTGTGGGGCGATGTAGGATTTATTGGTGGCGACAGGGATGCATTCGGCCGGGACGAGTCTGCAGGAGCTTCAACTCCCCGCGATACCAAGGCTTTATTGATGTCAACATCAGGGAGGAGCTGAGCAAATAGGCGCTCCACGTTTGCGAGGCGTCTCTCAACTGTGGTCAGATGGCTGAATGGAAGTCAGCTAGGTCTTGCGCAGCCTTGATGGAGCAATCACTCTCGCGTAAGAGGCGTTCTCTGAGTCCTCTCGCTATAACGGCACGGCCTCCCAGACCGCGTACAGCTCATGCATCTTGGTCTTTCCTTGGAGCACTTCGTCTGTCAGCGGCTATGCTCCAGAAGACTGGGACAGTGACTTACCCTGAGCTTTTTGCTCCGACAATAGTCACACTTGAGGTGTATAGTTAGCTTTCAGCTACTAATAATATTATCTTAAATAAGATTCTCACCGCAGGGACTTTTCCAAAGTGCAGCTTATTATCTGCCATGCTTTATTGTTTTATACTGGTATTAAAGATTAAGGTTTTCTTAAAGCTAAGGAAAAGTAATACTTAGTTAATAGTATAGCAGTGGAGAGTTTTCGGAAAATCTTTATTCCTTTCATTCTTAAATACATAAATCACATGTTCTTTTAATGTACTGTGAGCAACCAAGCCTTATCTGATTAGTTAGATGAAACCCACTATACATAATGTAAGAACTGCACTTTACTTACATCGAGGGATCTAAAGCTATCGGGATTAATATTACGATTTATCACAATTCTTACGTAAAATAGCGATTATCTGGGAATTAGACTTGTTTTCTCCACCTCCTCGCAATACGGCCAATTACCATTAAGGGGGCCTACCTACTGTTGGACTGATGGCTGGTAATGAGCTCTACTTCTATATAGACATCCAGAAGAAGGGTTTAACCCCTGTTCGGAGAGATTGAAGAAATAAGTCCACAATCAATACTATCACATCGGAATCCACATTTCCTAAACTCACCCTATCATACTTGCGTATATCCAATAATGCACCTGACCCACTCACGTTTGTTTCAACTCTCGCAATCTTGTAGGAACCCGACGGCCGAATATGAAGATCTCTGACTTGAAGGTTGCGTCCGTAACTCCGCTGACTCAAGCTTTATGCTATACAGTTGCATAAGGTTCCTTATACAAGGAACTTTCGGGAAGTAGAGCAACTACCGAATAATAGTATAAAGCCAGACTAGGACCATCTTCAACATAAGAGAAACTCGAAAAACACTCAGCCCTCAACATAGTACCCCTATCTCAGGAACACTCAACCTCATAAACATCCCATACTTACCAAATTCACAAGCAACATGCTCAGCGCCCCGATTGAACAGCCGCTACTATGCAGCGAGAAGCCCTCAGTGGCCTCGACATCCTCATCATCGGCGGAGGTATCGCTGGTCTCGGCTTCGCCATCGAGGCCTACTGTAAGGGACATAAAGTGTCTATTATTGAGCGCCGCCCAGACTTCAACGACTATGGCATGTTTTTTTCTTCTTTCTCTTTTTCTCGCACCAACATCAGTAAAGGGAAGTCACTAACAACCGATCCAGGCGACCTTATTGAGATTCAGCAGAGCGCTCTTTACACTCCCGAGAAATGGCCTGGGTTTATGGATCGCTGCCGTGGGCACCAGGTTGGGCGCGAAGGCGTTCTCCACTACAAGTACGACGGCACATACATTGGTTCTAACACATTCCCTCTTGCCATGAGCCGGGCTGTCCTTCATGACACTCTCTATCAGTATGTTCGGGGTCTTGGCATCGAGATTAAGTTCTCGACCCGCGTTGTAGACTATTTCGAGACCAACGATCACGCAGGCGTCACCTTGGATGACGGCTCCAAGCTCAGCGCCGACGTTGTGGTTGCGAGTGACGGCATTGGCTCTAAGTCTTGGAGTCTGGATTCGGGATACAAGGAGAAGCCCGTCAGCTCTGGCTACGCCCTTTTCCGGGCTACGTACCCCGTAGATCTTGCCCTTGACAAACCTCACATCACCAAGGAGTACGGAAACGTGCAAGACAAGTGCAAGCTATTCGCTGGCGATGGGGCGCATATTATCATCGCCAGAGCCGGTCCTAACATGATCTTCATGCTTGCACACAAGGTACGCTGACAGGATCCTTCTTAATTGGCTGTGCTTCTTGCGGATACTGATACTCTTTTTCAAAAGATACTGGCACCGCCGAGGAAGAGTGGACAAAGCAGACTTCCGTAGACCATGCCCTGCTGCATGTCGAGGGCTGGAGCCCCGAAGTCTGGGACATCATTGCATCCGCTCCCAACCGCCAAGCTGTCGACTTTAAGCTTATGTGGCGCAACCCCCGTGAGAACTGGGCCTCTCCTAGGAAGCGTGTCATCCAGCTTGGTGATTCAGCTCATACCTTTCTCCCAACCTCTACTAGCGGTGCCACAACGGCACTAGAAGACGGCTTTTCGCTGGCAAGAAAGAGGCGCCTCTCGCAGTCAGGGTGCACAACCACTTCAGGTCATTGTACGCCCCTCATTCTCTACTTGCTGGCGCTCACCCATTGAACTATAGAGCCGAACGTGTCGCCTGCGCCCTGAGGATGGGCTTCAAGAATCAGGAGCTCTTCCACAGCGCTGACTGGGATGCTGTCGCCAAGGATCATACTGCATTCCTCACCCCGGCCGGCAAGTGGTTGGTGAACCATGATCCAGAGAAGTATGCCTACAACAACTACACAACGTGTGCGAGCCAATTTACGGATGGAACGCCCTTTAAGAACACTAATACTCTCCCTGGTTTCACCTATAAGCTGTGGACTGTCCAGGAGCTCTTAGCTGCTTCTCATTGTGGTGAGCAGTTAGTAGATAAGGGAGACTGGTAGGATTTAAACTTAAATACTTATATATCTACCTTACAGTTAGGATAGGCCCTACCTAAATAGGTAAAGATTGGTTGACAATTAGTGGTAAGGACTTGTCTTAAGCCCTGGTGGGGACAATGGATGTAAAGTCAAGCTAAGCCCTTATTGGCAAAATATTACGAGTTGCTTAACCCCTCACGATAAGCCAGCCATAATAGGAGAGATTAACAATAAGCCACAGCTTCAATATTGAGAGAATGTATTAGACTAAACTAGTCGAGGCCGCTAGAATTCTGATCACATGCCCTCAAGCAGGGAAATTTTTAATGTCTATCAGTACCAAAAAGCAATGAGGGGTACTGCATGCTTTGTCCCAGGTTCCCAGGAGCGCCACCTTTCTCATAGCTGTAGATAAGAAGGTTGCGACCGAGTGGATGATAGAACTAGAACCCCCCTCAAAGCCAGCGTAACGGTGCCTTGATTCCCCTCTTCAACGAAAAACGAAAGAAGCATCCGCCTGGCACGCAAAAAAAAACAAAAGAACAACCTAGAGTAGATCCAAACAATGAAGCCTCGTGCGAAAGGCAGATTCTATTCACGCAGTAAGATCATGATTTAATCACCTGTACATTAGTTGTCATCAACTGACGTTGCAATATTCAGCTGGTTGCGCCAATTGCAAGCAAAGGGTGAGAATTGAACAGAGTGGATGCAATTCATTCAAGCGAAAGAATTTGACGCTAACTGGTGAGAAGCATATCAAATGCGATGAAGCGATCCCTGCATGCTTGGCATGTGTCAAGAGGAGCGTCAAGTGTCCTGGCTACCGACAACCAGTCAAATGGTCCGACAAGTATGAGAGTCGGGCTGCCAATGATTTAAAGCCCCAACCAGGGTTGGAGGGCTTTTGGTTGACTTTCGAACAAGAGGCTGCGAAGCTACAAGCTGCGATTGCTTCAAACACATCACCATCACTCCAGAGTGTAACAGTTTCGACACCAAGCGACGACTATCCTGATACAGCGTCACCAGGCAGCACTGCTAGTCCTAGGGAAGCTTACCACACAGGGCCACTCGGCCTCTCAGTTCTTGGTACTGATAGCGCAAACAATAAGTGGGAAACAGTCGAGTCTCCATCCTGTATGGTATCATCACGCTTTCGCGCTGACAATGGCGTCGGATCGCTCATCGACCCTCTATGCTTGGACGTTCAAGAGAGAGAAGCACAAGACGGAGGGGGACAAAGCATCTCAGATGCGCATATTCACCATCTCTTGCTGCCAGGAAATCACCCAAACTCTTTATCGAGCTACTACTTCTCCCTGGTCTGCGGCATCACCTCGGGGTTTGATTCACCAGACAATCCGTTCCGAGCCTTGGTTGCCGATCTCATGTTTAGTTATCCACAAGTATTCCACAGCGTGAATGCAATGTCTGCAGCTCACTTATATCAGCGAGATAAAAAAAGGACGGCTGTGTCGTTCGTACACCGCACAGAAGCAATATCTTCTCTGGCTTCAGGGATCCAAAAACTGACCAAAGAAAAGCTGGCGGAAGGCAGTTCCCATGCACTATCTGCTGCTATTCTACTCGCCACTTTCCTTTTAGGATTGAGCTCTGTGAGTACCGAGTTACCCTTTATTCCCTTTACGATTTCTAACATATGAAAGACATGGAACGACGCTTCGTCATTTGAGCTAACTTACATGCAAGGCGCTCGCAGCATTTTGCAACATTGGACATCAAGGACTGCCAGATTGCAACCTTTGCCACCACCATCTATAAAGTTGCTTCCCTTCATATCTCCACACGCCAATTTCTTCGTTGGCATTGTAGCGTACTTGGAGTCTATCACAGCGTTTCATATGGACCAGGAACTATCAGCAACTGACTACCTTCTCCCACTTTGTGACGACGTCGAGTCTAGCGGCGGACAACCGAACCCGTTGGCAGGCATCACGCCCACGCTGTTCATATACATGGCCAAAGCAGGCTGCATTATCCGGAAACATTACGCCACACGATCGGCGTCGACTGATTACGAACATTTGCCCAGTCCGGTGCTTCTCAAGAGTGCGCGACAATTGCAGCAGATGATCCTCAGTTACAGGATGCCACCAAGTCACCGATTTAGCGAAACACACGACAGCCTCACCCCGCTGAGTCATTTCGAAATCATGGGTCGTGTTTATCAGCTCTCTATTCTGCTCGAACTGTATAGAGCTTTCCCCGAGCTAATGGAACCAGAACAACCATCTGCAACTTCTAGTCCCTTGGCGCAGGCCCCAGAGTCAACCTTATATACCACGCTACCTATTTCGCAGTCACTTCTTTCGTTGGCAATAAATATTCTGGCACTCCTATCTCAGTTACCAGATACATCAAGGACCAAGTCAATCCAATTACTACCATTGGTAATTGCGGGCAGCAGTTTGCAATACTGCAAAGAACGATATACCCAAGATAGCCTCTCATATGGACTAAATATACACCAGGCAATGACATCTTTGCTCACCAGCGAGGCCGTTGTGTCGCATTGGAGGTCGTTTGTGGCAAATAAGTTGACGACACTGTATAATTACATTGGCTTGAACGCAGTTCAGCGTGGAAAACAGATCATAGAAAGGGTCTGGCAGCGTGCTGATGAAGTACAAACGCGCAACAAAGGGAGCTATGGCCATGACGATGGAAAAATGGAATGTTGGGTTAAGATTATGTACGAGGGGAAGCTAGAAACTCTGCTCGGCTAGGCGTTGTGAAGCATCTCATCCATAGTCAGGCTTATACTGCCATCACATCTGGCGCCCGCATCGAGGAATAGCCGAAACATTGATCAACCCACTTGTGACAGGATACAGCACACTGGCCTGCAATTTAAGCAAGTTTAAATTAAGGCAAGGAATGAAATAAAATTTTCCTTCCCAATAGCTAGTCCTACCCGATGATCGTGGCATGTTGTACCTATTCCTCTTATGCAGTATTTGACCATCTCCCACCATCAACGACCGCCGGTGGGAATACCTCTCAATTGGCCGTGACTCCCATAAGAACATGGACCCTAACAACTGGCATTTTGAAACTGTGTCTGCCTACTACAATATAATGTGAGAGCCCTAGGACTATCCATCCTACCATAATGACAATAGAGTAATTCATATTGGTTTCGGTAACAGGCATTTGTGTGGGAAAGGTGCTGAAAATAATGGTGACAATTGACCAGACAAGGGAAATTATGTTGCAAACTATACCAATTAAGCGATTGAGTTTGAAGGGGCCATAGTCCGTAGGGGAAAGAGCGCTGCGGCCAAAGAATAACATGCCGGCCACTGGAAGTAGGTAGGATATATACATGCCAATGATGGCCATGGATAAGACAGCGTTAAATGCCGTCGAGTTGCCGACATAAATAAGCCCAAGGAGCATTTCCAGGACGGTAACAAGGGTGATGGCACGAAGAGGAATCTGCTTCCTATCGTCGACCTTGCTAATGAAAGAGGATAAAGGAGTACCATGATCGCGGGCAAATGCCCATAAGGTCCTTGAAGCTGACGCTAGACAAGCAACGCTTGCGGCCATAGCAATTATGACGATAAAAAGCACCATGACTGTCGTAAAAGCATTGGATCTGGTTGCCTCTGAGAAAATGACGATGAATGGGAAGCCGGTTCGCGTGTCGAGAATAGTGGTTAAAGAGCCCGCAGAAAACGCCAGCATCAAGACATAAGCAAGGCCTATAATACCGTTAAGGATAACACTCCCAACCATAGCCACAGGCACATTGCGTGAAGCGTGGGGTAGCTCCTCTGCTAAGTGGCAGGCTGCGTCGTATCCCAAGAACGGGTAAACGGTACTGATCAGGCCGACAAGCCATGCTACCCCATCGCTGGACCAGCCAGTAGAGTTACTGAATCTTGTGAAAACACTCTCAGCGTCATTCTTTTCAGATTTGACAGCCAGACTAATGAAGACCACAAGGAAGCCAACGATATGAAGAACACCTTGATTCCTATCAGTTACAAACTCACTTGGTACAGATAACCCGAGATATACATACCTGAGACTAAGTTGGACGTAGGAAGAGCATGGTAACCCCAAGTATTCATAATAAAAACGTAGGTGAGGACTGCCCAGTATAACAGCAGCCCATGCCAGCGCTGCGGGACATAGGTCTCGTCGTTAAGAACAATCAAACCCTGAATTATCAGACCACCGGCGAATGCTGCTGAAGCTGTCAACACAATCTGGCCGGCGATCGAGATCCAGCCTGTCAGCCACGAGACGGTCTTCCTGCCACGCGATGGGAAAAGAGCGGCCACCCAGTGATATTGACCTAAAGTTAGGTCTGTGTAAGTAACATGTTCCTAGGACAGGGCAGTAGTGTAAAGAAGGAAGACTTACCTCCTGCCGTGGGGTAAACAGAGGCGATCTCAGCCAGAGATAGGGCGGTAGCTACCGTACAGAGGAACGAGGCAATACTGCAAGCAAGTCGAGTGTGAGAAGTGCGGAGAAGCTGGACTGAGGGGTTGAAACTGACTAATTATAAACAAGACATGGCACGCCACCACTGGCCAGAGCCTGAGCAACAACAGACGAGAGGCCCTCCCATGTTCCCATCAAACATAGGCAGAGGCATATGATTGAAGGCAAGGAGAAGCGCCTCTCCAATTCTGCGTGAAGGCCAATTTGGGCCAATCGCGCAGCATCTGAGTTCATTACTTGATTCTCTAGCTGGCACGGCTCAAGTTTAGAGTCGGCCTTGCCTATGTCGGGTTTTTCTTTTGAGGTAGCCATGATGATATTCTATGAAAGGGGTTGAACTTTTTCAAAAAGATCATCGTTCAGAGGGAGGCAAAGTCTGGGTTTAGTTATATTTCCCTTCGCAACGCCCGTGCTGCTAGTCTAGACTTTTGATTGTGGGGAACACAACCAAGCTTGTTTGTTTCTGGTCAAGCTGAAGTCAATATCGATGAGCCATAGCTTAAACAAATGGCTGGGCTATCCGAATCCCGGTCTGCGCGATAAGCAAGGTTTCACTAGTGTTGGGGGACTCCAGTATGCTGGGGAGGGTTAGGAAACTGTGCAGAAAAGGCTAAACTCTTTATGTAACTATATTACGAAGGCTTTAGTATTGTATGTCGCCTGTATAGGTGCCGTGAGCCAGGTTCCGCGGATAGAATCCGAGTTATTGCTCGGATACGATCCTCAAAAAAGTAAATAATCGAGAGTGGTAAGATACCGAGATAACCGGAGTATACACTCATGAGCTTCCGCTCACAAGGTCTTGCCGATAGATATGCCGTGCTGTAAAGAGACAACAAGAAAATTGTTGAGGTGGATGGCTAGACTGTCAAGGATAACAATTCCTCGGATCTTTGAGGTGTGAGATAGAGTTGCCGTTGAAGCATAGATGTGAAACTATACGTATCAACGATCAAGCAACAAATGGAGGTTTTAGATTTATACTGCAAATGAATCATTTAAGTGTCTGACCCTAACAGAAAGCTCGCAGTGTGGTACCCGGGATGATTTGTGTGGACTTGAGGCTTGTAGTATAATGTCTGAATTGGAGCTAGATGTGTTATCAGTAGCTAAGACCTGTGGCTAAAAATTTATATTCGTCCAGATACCTTATTTGACCGAGGAAGTGTGATCAGAAGGGCTCATTTCACGTCACATGGAAGTGCATCCATGGAGAGTGCATGCTTCGCAAACAATAAGAGAGTCGATTGATTTACTCCAAATACCTGAGAGCAGCGCATGTAAAGATACCAACCGCCTAGAGCTTTGGGACCATGACCTGGACGTACTTGGTTTGTGTCCACTCATCAATGGCTTCCTTGCCCAGATCGCGCCCAAATCCACTCTCCTTGACACCACCAAAGGCTGCATTTGCATTGACAGCTCCCCACATGTTGATAGTGACCTGCCCGGTCTCTAGCGCGTCACCAACACGGATCGCTTTCTCAATGTCTTGTGTGAAGACGGCGGAAGCAAGGCCGTAGTTGCTATCATTTGCCAGCTCAATAACCTCGTCTTCAGTGCTGAACTTGGCAATGCAAGCAACAGGGCCGAAGATTTCCTCCCGGATCACAATGGATTGCGGGTCCACGTCTACAAACGCTGTGTTAGGTACAAAGTGGCCGCTCGAAGGCAACCCGGAATCATCGGTTCCGTGCAAGAGCTTCTGGTTCTCACTTTTTCCTTTCTCGATGTAATCCATGATGCGCTTCTTCTGGCTGCTGTTGATAACGGGCCCTTTGGTGGTCTCTTCCAGCAAAGGATCCCCGCCAGCAACGTCTCGCGTTTTATCTGAGAAGGCCTTCACAAAGCGATCGTAGATAGTATCCTGCACATATATACGGCTACCTGCAGCGCAGATTTGGCCGTTATTCATAGTAATGGCTGCTGATGCCCACTGAAGTGCATTTTCGAAATTGGCATCATCAAAGATAATGCTAGGGCCCTTACCTCCAAGTTCAAGGCTAACCTTCTTGATGTTGCTCTTCGCAGAAGCAACCAAGATCTGGCGGCCAACAGCAGTGCTGCCTGTAAACGAGACCTTGCGAATGTTTGGGTGAGCAGAAATTGCAGAACCAGCTACACTGCCAAGACCACAGAGAATCTGAACGACGCCTGGGGGAAACCCTGCCTCGATGATAAGATCGCCCAGTTTCTGACCATACAGCGGTGAAGCCTCAGGTGTCTTGATAATAAGGACATTTCCTGTTGCAAGGGCAGCCGCCAATTTCCAGATAGTAATCATCCTAGAAGTTAGAAAGTTAGATCTTGAGATCCATGGATGCCAAAGATAGAGCTGCGGGGCATATTTTAAACTAACAGTGGGACATTCCAGGGAACGATAGCGGCACAAACGCCAATCGGAACACGACGTGAGTATGCCATTCCCTGAGGGATCTGGAGAGATTGGCCGTCGATCTTATCAGCCCATCCTGCATAATATCGCAGCGTCTCAATGGCTTGAGGAATGAACAAGCCACTTGAGTCCCGGTACAAGAGACCCGCATCGAGGGACTCAAGCGAGGCTAGCTCCTGGATGTCTCTCTCAAGCAGGTCAGCCAAGCGGTTGAGGAGGTTCCTTCGGAGCGAGGGCTGAGCCAATCTCCAAGTTTCCTTGTAGGCCTTTGCAGCAACTTTGACAGCCTTATCTACATCGGCGGCCTGAGCTGCCGAGATATCGGCAAGATGCTTCCCGTTGAACGGATTCTCGACCTGCACAGTGGCGTTGCCTTGTGCAGGGACAAATTCGTTATTAATGAAGAGACCGGTGCTAACTTGACTGGGGTTAGGCATGATACGAATGGGTTCCAGTCGGAGTTGGGACTTACCATTGATCTCGTGTCCGCGAAAACCAATGACGTTGATAGTAGCCATCTTGATCAATTATCTGACACTTGGGGGTTATAGAATTTGGTCTAGAAAATCAGGCGATACAATCTTTGAATTAACACACAAGAGAGGTCCGGCTGTCTTTATGTTATAGCTTTGCACTGAATTGAACTGCGACATCTCGATTAGAACTAACTATACCATTTCCTGTCTTGCGAAGAACACCGAAATCCCGCTGCGTATTGCCGTTGCTCGATCAATTTCCTACAATGGCGGAATCGGTCGGTCAAGTGGCGATAGGGGCGACCAGTTAACATCTTTAGTGAAACGGGAACTACCCGAATCTGCGTGTGAAGTTGCATTCGGAATGCCGACAGTGCTGACCTGACTTATCTGGCTATCTAACTACCCCTCACCACCCATTCTGCATCCACTGTCCACACAACTCCCCGCATTCTAGAGCAGGGCTAGGTTGCTTGACCAGAAATAGAAAAGAATTCCGTTCGGACGAACGAGAGATCAAATACGGCATTTCGGACTTTGTTAGTTGAAAATGTTATTAGTTACGCCAACATTTATCGTCGTCGTATCTTGGGACCCATTTTTGACATGTAGCCTTGCTAGTTCTGGTCATCCTTGGGCATTGTAGAGTAATGGAGCTCTACCCCACCGAGGTAGAGTGGTAGAATGGCGGAAAGAGTAGTGGGTAAAGCTCCACTCTGCCCAAGTATAGTTCTAGTAAAGGATGCCTATTTCTGTTCAAGTAGACACGGGAAAGGGGTCCATGGACCCCCCAGACATGATCTCACAGAGCTTGATCCTTTTATTTCGGAACGAGTTTTTATAAAGAGCCGTTCTCCATAAAACGAGTCATCATATAAGTTCTATTGCTAGCAGTATCATATTAACTTTTGCCCTATGAAGATTGACAACAATAAGTATCTTACTTTCTCAGTGTTATACCTCCTATTCCCATCTTTATACAAACAGAATGCCTAGAACACAGGAAGGATATCTCTGGTGGCAGTCCCACACGGAGAGTGGCCTGGAGACCCAGGCTGTTGTTCCCAGCAGCCATCGTATCGACAATACCTACGATGTTATTGTTATCGGTGCTGGTTTTGCGGGCCTCGTTGCTGCACGAGATCTCGCTGCCAAGGGTCTCAGGGTTTTGATAATCGAGGCGCGAGATCGCATTGGAGGACGGACTTGGACCGCTCGAGCTTTTGGAGAGGAATTTGAGATGGGAGGCACCTGGGTCCACTGGTATGATAACATATACACTACACCGCCTACACTGCTCTGATAAAAGAAATATCCTAACACAAACATGTTGCATTACAGGAATCAGCCACATTTTTACGCTGAACTGACACGGTACAATCTTCACCATAATCTGAAGACTTCAAATGGCACTTTGAAGCCAGAGGTCACCTATTGGCAGAGAACTGCTGGTAGCAGATCAGTTCTCAACCAGAAGGCTATGGAAGATGCCACAGCAGCTGCTGAGAGACTTGCCCGCAAAGTCTTTTCTATCGATGGGTACACTAGCCAAGATCTCATGCCTTATCCGCACGACCCAACCCACCTGACACCTTGGTGTAAATACGACCATCTCAGTATCCGCGACAGGCTCGATGCCATCACGGATGAGCCAGACGAGGTTAAGGCATATTTTCAAGGCTTCACAAACACCTTCGGTACCTCCCCGTCGAACGAGATCGGCTTCACGGAGGCTCTTCGGTGGTACGCTCTTGGTGGCCATACGTTGACACAGTTATTCGAATTGGCCGCTTTATATAAGCTTGGAAATGGTGGAATGACGTCTTTTGCCAAAGCCATATTTGAAGATTACTCCGGCGCAGCCCTTTTTAGCACCGAGGTCACCAAGATCAGCCAAACTCCAAACAAGGCTACCATCACTACCAAAGACGGGCGTTCTTTATCCGCGGGCCATATCGTCTGTACCATACCATTGTAAGTGATCCATTATGTTGACACTTTCCAGCTGTGTTAATTATCTGTATTGAAGGAATGTACTCAAGACCATTACGTTTGAGCCGCCTCTGAATGCGCTTAAACAGAAGGCACTTGACAAGGGCCACATCACTGGCGGCGCCAAGATTCATTACAAGCTTCGACACATCACTCCTCCTTGGTACTATCATGGGCTCCCACCCACACCTTTCTGTTTCGCTTTCACAGATCACAATGGGACGAAGAAGGAAAAGGACGGAACGTACTGCATTGGATTTGGACTCAATAGCTGCTTTCCTGACATCGAGGATAGTGAAGAGGTGATTAGGGCTTTCGACCATAACATTGGTGCGGATAACGAGGTAGACGGTTATCTGGCACATGACTGGGTGAAGGACCCCTTCTCTCGGGGAACATGGGCTTGTTGGGGTCCGTCATCCAGCACAGTGTACCTGCAAGAGCTGCAGCTCCCGCATGGCCGCGTCATGTTTGCAAGTGGAGATACAGCCAACGGCTGGCGAGGCTTCATCGACGGTGCACTTGAGCAAGGCAAGCAGATGGCCAACAATGTGTTGCGTGAACATTCTAAGAGTCAGAGAGCCAGGCTATAACAATAACCGGTGCCCTCTACGAGAAAGAGAGTGGCAACTTATTTAGTTGTCAGCACTTAGTTGAGTGTATTTACTTCTCCTATACAAGTCAAGTATTTCTAGTATGTATAAACAGTGTATTATTATATCATACGATGTCAAAACTTTGAACCCTACAATTGTTAATTACGGTTTTTTGAGGCCTTCTATCGGTGTCTAATTCGTATATGCCCTAGGGAAGACCAACCTCGAAAGAGGCCCAGACAGGTCACTCGATGATTATGAGGGTTGGCTTTTATTGCTTGCTTTACTGCGCCTCCCTTGGTATTTGGATCTTGGGTAGAGGTCTTAGAAACACATCGTGGCAGCTTATTGAGCCTAGCAACCCACTGGTCAATTCACAAAAACTGCGTTGTGATTCTAGCAAGCCTTCTTCAGTACCCCTCCACCAGAGGGCAGATATCGTTCCGGGCATATACCTGTGATTGTCCTCTCTAATTTCTTGAGCAATAAAAGCCACAGAAACATTTAGGCCAAGACCCACCCGGATGCTTTGGATGGAACTTATCAGCGGCAATCTATTCACGAACTGTAATGGATCTTGGTACCCTGTCTCGGACTGCTAGACTTAGCCAGCAAACAAAACAGAGCTAGCTCCATGAGTCTAAAAATTCCGCCTTGTCTTCTTTCTCTCGCCTCGACATGCCCCACAAGCCAATTGAAGCTAACTTCATTTATCCAAAAACTCCGACACTGAATAAAATTAAAGATCTCTTCCTGGCTTACCCCGCGCAACAGGTTGAGCTAACCCCATTTCAACCAAAAAGTCCGAGCGATAACGATCTATGGATCTGTATGCTATTTGTTGTTTTTATCTATTACTCCATACAGACCCCTGCGCTGGAGCCATAGAAGCAGTCATACTTCGTAGGGGTATGATTCTTGGCCATGGATGTCACCGGAAACCCCCCCTTGAGTGAATGACTTCGGTGCTCTTCCTCGGGATCGAACGCTTTCGATGAATCAATCGAATGCCAGTAGAGAAGATGCCGCGGCACCCATATTGGGAGACAGGTAAACTGCCGAGTACGAATTTCGGGACTCTGGAGCGACAGACTCAGTCCCGCATTGAGAACTAAGCCAACATTGTCTGTATATAAACTAAGCTGCCGCCGCCCTACAACCTGTACCACTACTTCCTATAATATAATATCTAAGCTTGTAGCATTATACAGCGTCCCTTGTACTCATCTTTCACCAAATACAATGCCTCTTTACTTCAAGTCACAGGCCCGAAACGCCAGCATTCCTCCAATTGGCGATTACAAAAACGTATTTGGAGGAGGTACGTGCAATTTCATCCATAGTTAGAAATTCGAAGACTAATTACTAACCCTTTTGGGGTTTACTATAGACTCCTGGTCATCAAATGACTGGGAAAAGAAGGCGCCTATTTCAGCTGGCTTCTTCCGAATCGAGAAGGGCGAGCCTTGCGTTTACTACTACGAGTACGACGATGTTAAGTTCTTTATCGAGGGAGAGTGTACTATGAAGGACGAAACTGGCCAGGAAGTGGTAGCTAAGGCAGGTGATGTTGTTGGGTTCAAAAAAGGATCAACCGTTACTTTCAGTACAGAGGATGTCGCAAGAGCCTTCTTCTGCGGTCAGCGAGCAAAGTTGTAGAGCCAAGACCTAAATATTAAGTGTTAATTCTAATACTACTTTCTAAAACGTAATATATTCTTTCATTTTATAGTAGAAGCCTAAAGCCTTAAGTGTTCTTATAGAAGATGAGGAACAGGCCATCCTCTAAAACATCTAGCTGTGTTGTGGTATGTGAATGCGTCTTTATGTCTAATGCGACTACAACCAACTATACCTCATAAAGGCACAACAATCGTTAAGCAATTTATAAGAATATTTATCTAACCTCTACACCCTTTCGAAAGGAATTCTTTAATTGTAGATTTATTTCTATATAGTCGATTTTATCTGCTTAATGTTTATATACACT
>JAAVUB010000544.1:0-58057 GCA_014898885.1 Fusarium lyarnte (nom. inval.)
CATTTAAGAAACGTAAATTAAGATAAAGGATACATACTGTAAAGTACCTTAGTAAAAAGAGGTAGACAAAAGGCCCAGGTTTGCACCTTTCTGATCCCGGCAACCAGTACCTGCCTACCCTACACCAATCAATACTTCATATGCTAATGGCGTTGAATTCCCAACAAATCAATTCTCAAAACTCGGCCGACATAGGCTTACGAGTAGGCAGATCAGAATCTGTTCTATGACAAAAAAAATTTAATATTAAATCACAATATCATGCTTATTTATTGACCCTTTCTAGTCACCAACCAACGGTCATTTTTGAAACCTTGAGACGCGTTGGCCCGTGTCTGCTCTTGCAAGCATGGTTCTGGTCTCAGAATAGCTCTATCGAACAATGCCAAATGTCATACAGTATTATTAAACTCATCTTTACCTACAGCCATGGCACAGAAGTCGTTTTTCTTCAGTTTCCGAACTCTTAAGCATAATTGGCTCCCTCAATCGATTTTTCATTGTTTCGATAAGGCTATGAATATTCTCCTTTCCACTAACTTGCTGAGTTTTGTTTGGCTTCTTCTTGCTTTAGTCTCTCCACCAACTTTTTCTGTAAGAATGGGCTGAGTCCCAGGCTTGACAAATTGTTAGCGACTTGGCTTGACTGTGTTCATGTTCTCTAGACTCACATTCCCTCGTTCGTCAGAATACGGTACGTCCCACTTGGCTGTACTTTGCCGATGATGGTACCGGCACCGTCCACCTCAACACTTCCCAAGATATCCTCAGGCCATGCGATGCGTCCAAAGTCGGGGGGGTTCCTTCGGTCACTGAGGTGCACATATCCTCCTCTTCCACCACCACCGGCTCCTCCTTGAGCGCTGGCGCCTCCTGCACCGTCTCCTCCAGCTCCTCCTCCAGCTCCCTGCTTGCGAGATCCACCTCTATTAGGTCGTTTTTGTGAGAAAAAGGCTCCGCCTGAGCCGAGATTGAAGCCTCCTGGACTGGCAAATGCGCGGGCTTGATTGACAAGATCCTCATCCTCGTGACCGTACTCGGTTATGACCTCGTTGAGAATCTTGACGAAGTCCTTATTCTCAGTGAAGGACTGGGGGGTGGGAGGAAGCTCGCTGGTAGTCCCAATCGCTAAACGCTCGTCAGGCGGTTCTTTCTCGAGGTAGCTCAAGTAGTTTGTGAAAGGAGATTTGGGATTCTTCACAACTTTCTTCAACATGTCAGCGTGTTTATGAAGTTGAGCTGGCTTGGGTATTGAATACAAACAATTTTAGGATTGCTAGAAAGACTGGATATGGCTCTGAAAGGTGCAGCCCTCTGGCGAGCAACATTTCGAAATGTTGACCTTATCATTTTGCGGCTGTTCGGAATTCAAATCGATTTTACTACTGTGGCCGCAATCTAATGCAACGGGTTAAATAAAGCTATCATTGTGTTGACTCGACCCTGATCATGAATGAGGTCATTCGCGGGACCCTAGTACAACGCGATATATGCCTATGGAAAGTATATGTACCAAACGAATCAATTAAACGCGTCTACGCGGTCGGCGCGAACCTTCAAGACGACCACCTACCTATCTTAGGTAGGTACCTACGCAACGAGGTGCAAGGCAGGTAGGCAAATCAACCAGAGCACCGTGTACGAAATTCGATTAGCAAACCACGTCTGATTTCATATACCAAAGGTTGGATTTTTTTCTCTTTCTCTGCTATGCCAAGCTAGTGGTTCAGATCATGGATAAAACACCAGCTCCTATATTCCGAAAACAACGAGGGGCGATCCCTCCGTCTTCTGCGATACCATCTTCATCTCCCGCCTTTGGTACTCCCATTCATCCACTGAAGCCATTCGCCGTCAATGCTCCCAAGGCTGCAATATTACCGATCATACTCCCTCCTCCGACACTTCGGCCGCTTGCTTTCCGTACATTCACAAAAAAACATTCTTTAACACTGACATCCTCTGCCCTTCAAGAACTGGCTTCCTTCATTGGAAGGCATTGCGGTTCAGGATGGCGTGAAGAAGGTTTAGCCGAACGGGTTCTTGAAGAGGTTGCACGAAGCTGGAAAAACCGCAATGGGGGTGTCATTGTCGAGGGCTCGAGTAAAGAGCTCCAGGAAATTCTCAAGACCCTTGAGGGTAACATGAGCGGCGGTAGAGTCACTGGCCCAACAAGAGGGTTACCACGTGGAGATAGTATGCTTGATCTCAAAGATAACGAGACCTTGAACACACGGTTAGGACTACGGCCGGCAGAAATCAGGAGGGAGGATAGCAACACAAGCTTCGGCATGTCGGGACTTGGTGTGGATGAGGAGCAAGAAGAAAGCGAGACGAGCGATCCTCGAGCATGGCTTAAAATCATAGATGCATATGACCAACCCAGATTCATATACAATGTTGGCAAAAAGCACTTTGAAAAGTCGGTCTACTCTATTCGATGGTTCAACTGAATTTGCGACTAACATTTCCTAGGGATACCTCAGCGCCTTCATTACTGCCACCGGCATCACACAAAACGACGGTTTTCCGCAATCGCTACAATGTAATCCATCAGCGTCTTCTCCGTAACGAAACCTTCCAGTCCTCAGCAGTCTCCTCCTCTCGAAAACAAAGCCTGAGCCGTTCCCTTTCCAACCAGCACTCACTGAAACTCACGCCAATCGCGAACCTTCTCGGCCGTCATGGCAGCAGCCATATGTTACTAGGGCTCCTGGTTGTCCTTCCTACCGGCGATCTTGCCATCAGCGACCTGACTGGTACTATTGCCTTGGACTTATCCCAGGCGGTAGCTATCCCGGACGATTCAGCATGGTTTTGTCCTGGAATGATCGTGCTGGTTGACGGTGTCTATGAAGAAGAAGACGAATCTGTGGGCAAGGGTCTAAGCGGCAGCAGCGGCGTTGGAGGTACACTAGGTGGCCGTTTCCAAGGCTTCTTTATAGGCCAGCCACCATGTGAACGTCGTCAAGCGACTCTGGGCATTAGCGGACCCGATGGTGGCCAGGAGCAGACCATAGGAGGGGGCTTTGGCTGGATCGATTTCCTGGGTGTAGGCAGCGAGCGTGCCGTAGGTACCAAGATGCGCAGGCTCGAAAGACGACTTCTACGCAGCAGGGCAGAGGAGGATACTGCACTATCACGTGGGCGCGTCGTTGTTATTGGCGAGCTGAATCTTGATCAACCACGAACTCTCCAAGCATTACGCAAGATCCTCTCAGGTTATGCCTCGGAGCCTGAGGGTTCAACGCCTCTCGCATTCGTGCTGATGGGCAACTTCACTCAGTACGCTGTTTTGGCACGAGGAGGCAGTGGCGGAAGTATCGAATATAAGGAATACTTTGATGCCCTGGCTTCAACTCTGGGAGACTTTCCAACCCTGCTCCAGTCGTCTACCTTCGTCTTTGTTCCCGGGGACAATGACGGATGGGTCTCGTCCTTTACAGCTGGCGCCTCTGTTCCTTTGCCTCGAAAGCAGGTACCAGACATGTTCACGTCGAGAATACGCCGAGCCTTTGTGACAGCCAATGCGGAAGCGGGAGGGAAGTCAAATGGTACTGCTGTATGGACTTCGAACCCAAGCCGAATCAGTTTATTCGGCCCCAACCACGAACTTGTCGTCTTTAGAGATGATGTATCTGCTCGTTTGCGTCGAGCTTCTGTCCGTTTAAAACCCAAGGCCAAGGATGCCAGTGGAGAACAGGCACCAGGTTCAAGTGCTGCCCCTCCCGAAGATGTTCAGCCTATGGATATCGATGCTGCTCATCATGATGATCCTGCCGCTACCGCTACCGGCTCGCCCGCCACACACCTCATTCCTCACGACGTTCATGCCGCCCAGAAACTTGTCAAGACTATTCTTGATCAAGGCTACCTCGCGCCATTCCGCCAGGCTATTCGCCCCGTTCACTGGGACTACTCCTCAGCATTGCATTTATACCCACTTCCCACAGCCATGGTTTTGCTCGACACAACAGCCCCACCGTTTTGCGTCACATACGAGGGGTGTCATGTGATGAATCCAGGTAGTGTGCTCGTACCAGGACGCAAGGGAATCGCTCGATGGATTGAGTATGATGTTGGTCGCTTGGGCAGGTTAAGGGAATGTACAGTTTAGAATGGACGCCCAAATCTTTCATATTATTTAATTGCTGCTATCGATGGCTAATGGCGCCAGAGGATTAAGGGGCATACAAGGTAACGATGGGTATGATGGACAACCCATACGAACATAGGTAGCTTTCGATCATCACGAAGAACAGCAATATCTAAACCTCATATCATAAAATGCTAGCTTTTATTTACCTACGCACGAGAAAGAATACACAGGACACAGAAAACGCGCCGATTCGCAACGCGATGAACATGGAAGTCTGGTATCATGAGTGGCTAAGTATGCAAAAGATCATTTCCCTCCTGTTTAGCAAGCCATCATTCTCTATTGAAGCAGCAGAGCTTCCTCGTGTAAGACTCCATACAGGGCTTCAATCTCGGCCCTCACCTTGTTTAATTCAGCTGCCACTTGTAGCGTAACGAGTGTGTATGCGTACAGCAAAGCATAGTCACTCTCTTGGACAACCAGAGGGGACTCGTCACCCAAAAGATCCGTATTCATGTGCTCCTTGCGGAATTGGTAGATTTTCCCTAAGAGTCGGTCCTTGTTGTTCTCAACCGTAGGGATGGCATCAGTCAAGGGGTATTCCAGCATAAGGCACGAAGCGATAACTTGAAAGACGTGACATATGCGCTGGCAAAGGAGAGCTCTCTCAGTACTTGTGTACTCTAACAATGCCCGCTCTCCTTCTGTTAATTGATTTCGTTTTGATGTGATGAGACGCATAGCATAGAAACCATTAAGCATGTTTTTGGTGGAGCGCATAATGCGCCCATAAGCTGCGTCTGGGAATGGACCGCGAAGCTCAAATTCGGACTTTGCAGCCGTTCGCAGGCTTGCAAGTTTGAAGGCTGCCACAGAGTTAGCGTGATTAAGAAAGATGTGGCAGTGAGTGCCTACCATATCGTTGAAGAGCCGCCTGTTCGCCCTCGCGCATGTAGTCAAGCGTGTTGTTATGTGTGCTATCCTTATTAAGCGACACAGTAAGAGGGCCACGCTTCCATATGAGACCCATCTGGAGATACAGGACAGAAAGCCCTTCACGGAACTTCTTTCGACCAGAAATCGGCCAGAGGACTCGGCAAACAACAATACCCCATACGATGCCTAGAGTGACCGCAACAACTCGATGCCAGGCAATGTCCAGAATCAGGGGGTTGGATCCTCCCTCGTCATCGTCGTCATCGTCGACATCTTGCGAGATGCTGTAGGCATAAAGGGTGCTCACGTTGTATGCTAACAAAGCAATTCTACCCAGCGGAGCCTTCTTGATGACCAAAATCACGTAAAAGTTGAACAAAGCTACGAGGCCACCCAGGAACACTAGTGCAATGCCATTACCTTGGCTGACAGTCCAGCACACCACGGCAAAGGCTGCGCCAATGAGGGTACCTTTGAACCTGGCAGTTCCAGTAGTATTCGCTGAGCCAGTTGTCATAGCCGCCACGATCATGAAGGAGAGGAGACCCCATTCACCTCTCCATGTCTGGTAAATAGGTCGTGTGCTTGGTATGAAAGCAAGCATGGCCCAGAGAAGAGCACCAATGCCAACTTTGATACCAAAAAGTATGTCCTCCCGTACGATAAATCGAGAAATCTTGAGCATTTTCTGAGCGACTCTTCTTTTGACTCTGCTGGACTGTGGGGCAGCATCCCAGTTGAAGGTATCTCGCCGTGCGACCATTGTATCTGGAATACCTTTGGGAATTTGAGATTTTCGCAGTCTCGGCACAGGCGGTTTCTGTATCAAGCTCTCGCGTTCTGGATCTTCAACCCTGTCTTTGGAAGGCCCCGTCCGGCCGAAGTACCTCCAGAATTTGAGCCAACTCCATGAACGCGGCGCTGTCTCAGTCGTATACCTGACATCCTCTAGTACATCCAAATATGCATCAGTCTCTTCAGCTACAGCCTGTAAACTGAAGGAGAAATGCCCACAGGCTGCAGCAACTTCTTCGATGTCCGCTTGAATCTTCTCAGATCTGGCACGTCCTATCTGAATGGTACGGTAAAGCTCCTGTAACGACTCTGATCTTGCATTGTTGTAAAGATTCAGAGCATCGCGAAGGCTCTCCCTCAACTGTTCGTTCACCGCGATATCTTTGTTCGGATCCTGTCCAAATGCAGGCTCACGCAGGATTTCTGATAGTGTATGAGCCAGCGACTTGATTGACGGGCCGAGCATGTTGATGAAGAGGGCAAAGATGTCAGAAGGCTCTTGGAAAGCGGGGGCTACGTCTAGAGCGGTATCCGATTTGTTTCTCTCCGCCAGCCGTTCTTCCTCACTCTCTCCAGATTCATCAATGTCTGACAATGTTTGACCCCCACCATCAATATATGCAGAAATGGCTCGATGCAAGATGGATGTCATCCCTGTGGGCTTCGGTGAAGGGAAGGTATCTTCCAGGCTGGGAACCTCTCTGAGTAGGGTGAACTGGTTTTCGAGCGCACTTCGCAGTCCTCCTATGGCTTGGGAGAGTGCCTCAACCGATCTCGACAGACGTTTATCAAGCGGATAAAAGGTTTCCCGGCCCAGGAAGAAGTACTCAAATTTGGCTTCTCGGAGGGTTGAGTTCATCGTTGTATATGCGCTGTTGTACCGGGCAGAGACTCGGCCATACTCGCTTGTCCAGAATT
Organism: Fusarium lyarnte (nom. inval.); assembly: GCA_014898885.1. Lineage (NCBI taxonomy): Eukaryota > Fungi > Ascomycota > Sordariomycetes > Hypocreales > Nectriaceae > Fusarium > Fusarium lyarnte (nom. inval.). The sequence goes on from JAAVUB010000544.1 coordinate 6,749, forward strand.
CATCTTCCGTTCCACTGAGAAATCCTTTTGTGATGGACGATAATTTGTCGCCGAGAGAGCTGGTGGCGGTCATGATAGACCTACGAAGCACACGCCTCGCCGAGATTCTCCAGACTAATACATTAACTGTTAAAGTGCAAGTGATGCCAACAAGAAGCAATTTCAAGACCTGAACGATCTTGTCGTCGTCAAAGTAGCCTCCCTGTACGCCCTCCTCTTTGGTAATTACGGAGATGATTGCGATCGATGCCAAGGTTGAGCCGACGTTAACGAGGGGGCTGTTGAGTCTTTGCTTGACCCAACCCACGAAGCCCAGTCCTCCTCCGATGCAAATAATGAGGATCAGCACGTGAGCAGCGGCAGTCAAGCCGAGTTGGGATCTCATGGCAATTGCAATTCCCATCGACAGCATTGATATGACTTCCGCGTAAAATACAGCAACGACTGCTATGACGGTTGCCTCAAGCATAGAGCCAACAGTTCGCGCTGGGTGAAAGTAAACGGTGATGGTGGCAGAAACATGCTTTCCATCTCTGTTGCCAAGAAAAGCTGTCAAGGGTGGGAAAAAAGTACCCATACTACCAAGTACGTAGGCAAGTGTACACTTGAGAACTCCATGGCCTTCTTCAGTATGTAGCCACAGCCATGTCAAGATGAACGCAGTTTTGACGTTGTGTGCGATAATGTTGATACGGTCACCAAAGGATTCAGCGGCCTCAAAGGATTGGTATTTCGGTTTCTTGTTGATATCGTCTGCAACTACTGCGTTGGTAGATGTTCTTAACGAGAATTCTGACCTCGATCGTTCGCCAGTTCTGGGAATGATAAAGGTTCCGTTCTTCAATTTCTGCCCGATGCATCAGATATCTACCCATTCTCACCGTCATGCATGCAGGAAATTATAGAGCAAGTGATTTCGTACCGTTCGCTGGGAAGGCCGCTGTTTAGGCGGCCATGCCAGGTTGGAGGAACCTGTGGCGGAGCTCATGGTTGGTTGTTTTGATGGTACTCGTGTCTGGAGTGGTGAGACGATTGTGAGGCGCGCTTCATTCTCCTAGATCTTCGAGCTCCATAAGAACAGTGGCAAGCGTGGCAGTATCGGCAGCCTGATCTCCAAAAGTGTCAGCCTTTTGAGAGGAATAGGCTGTCACGGTCGTGATTGTTACGTTCCCCTCCTGGTTGTATAAAGTAGAGAACCCAGGGACAGGTATTGTAGGTGTAAAATCGAATATATGGAAAGCAATGCAGCTTACGGAGTATTATAGTCTTGAAAATAAGGATGACGCTGAGCATGCATGCACCCCGGGCAGCTAGTGTGGGGCTTCGATCAGCTATTGAGACGACCTCGTATTGGCTGTACCTCAAGCTACCTGCAAGAAGACGGGAGTAGTTTGATTAGGCACGCTTGATTTGCAAAAGAGAAATGGATGGTAGGTGTTCCAAGCCCTTTCTTCAACGGCTGACTAATAAAGTTTTATAGTTGGAAATGGCAACAATTTAGGATAATTTAGAGGTAGGCATCTCGTACTTTTCCTCCCCCATGAACAATAATGTGCGAAGATTGTCTGTTTTATCATTCAGAGGAATAGTCTAGATTTTCCCCTGACTTCCTTAAACAATGGAAACACTCTCAAATAGATCTCTTAGCCCAATACCTGCCTAGTGGGGCCATATGCACACTTGCCGGCTGCGCCCGTTGCTTAAATGCGGGCTGGCGGGACAAGCATGAGATCTTGAGGGTAACAAGGGCCAAACAATTCCGTCCAGCCACCCAAGCTCGTGGCTACCTAGTCACAAGATCATCAGGAACAGGAAAGTAGTGTCAGAGGCCAAGGACGCCCATGACTGTGGCAGAAACTACCTAAACAGATAAGCCTGTAACACCACTGACGCCTGTGTGTTTTCTGTTCCCTCTTGTGACTCGAAACTCGACCCTTTCGCGATTGCCATAGAGTTGGTCCCAATCATTGATCCAATGGAATAAGCACGATCCGCATCCGCTCCTTGCACCGAAAACGTTCAACTCGACTAGTTGCAATGTCTCGTCTGTCTCGTCGTAAAACAAATCAAACGACAGTCCTTGCTTTAAAAGCAGCTGATCCAGCCGGTCATCCGGATCCAGATCATGTAGGATTGATTTGTGAATCGTTTGGATTCCCTCCCAGATCTGATCCACTATCCTTGTCTGATTTTCGTGCTCTTCACGATCAAAGCGCCATGGCTTGTGCCAGCAGTATTGACTTACTGCGGAGACGGCTCCCGTCTCTGGTGCATAGTAAACTCGGTATTCCCTTTCGCTCCTCATACGTTTATTGAATGGAAGAAAAGTCAAGTCGACAGTCGGACTCCCCCCTTCAAGACTGTTTAATATTTCATTACGTGCTCGCTGTGACGTGATCAAGCGAATAATTATATCCGTTGGGGAGTGAAGAGACAGCCTACCCGGCACGGCTTGGCGACCATCTTTAGGTGAGCAACGGTCCAAACGCATAAAGAGACCTTCGGCGGGGAACTCGAGAGACGATAGATGCGGGATAATTTCCTCCTGGATGTCTTCTTGATATGCTCGGTTGTGTTCACCAGTGATGATCGAGGTGCCCGATGCTGCTACGACGAGCTTAGCCTCTGCTCGTGTGAGTTTGACAATTTGTGCAGCTTTTGCATCGAGGTTTCGTGTTTTTAGAACTAGGGGTAGCCATCGCTCGAAGGAGTAAGGTGCCTCTGACGGATGTGAAAGATGATCCGCGCTCTCATATACTGGAATTTCTTCGACGGTATGAAAGCAGGTGTTGAACTTGGTAGGCGGTACATTCTGGCAGTCCGATTCGACCTCTTCGTATTTGGTTTGTGTGAGATGCATGCGCTTCGTTGCATTTCCATCCATAGTCGATTGACCTTAAAGAAACTGATACTGCAGTAAAGGAAATTATTTTGAATGAAAATAGGTTCACTTGCGAGGCGAATTATTGACTCTAATGTTACACCCACCATCCAACGGCTGGACGCCACTTTAACAAACCCACAGAACAAATCTAGCGTTATGAGCAGACTTCACCCCATCTCTGAAATTGAGGGTTAGGTTTCCAACGTGCATTTAAGCAGACTTTACATTAATATTGTTGTACTTAATTCATTCATTCGAAGCCCACCATAAAAAAGATGGACCTTCCCGAGCTCGACTTGCAAGGAGCACCTACCCGCTCTCCGGATTGTTGTCTAAGCCTTTCGTACAAATTATTCCGGAGCCTAATCAACGCAATCCCCAGCACCACGCTTTTGCTAGACCATCCCAAAGGTCCGAGAATCCCTTCCCTAAGGTAAGATATTCTTGGTATATGACTGACTAACAGCTTTCAGGAGAAACGCCAACTGTGCTTTCGATCGGAAGCGGATCTGGGCTACTGGAAGCTCTTGTCTTTGCATATATAAACTCACAACGCCAACGCAGTAGCTCTGATCATGCCATGGTTAACATTGAAGGAGTCGAGGTTCATCAATTTGGTATGAGAGACCATGTCAACCGCTATCTCCCAGAACAAGCCATACACACGGTTCGCGGTAGTTGGGATGTCACTTCGAGGCTGCAGGATCCAGATGTTACAGCTCTGATGTTCGTCTATCCACGCCAACCCGCTTTAATCTCACAATATATAAAAGTCATCGCCGAGGAGGGTCTAAAAGTCGAAGCTATCGTGTGGCTGGGGCCAATGGTCGACTGGGAGGTATTTGAGCCTTGTTTCAACACTGGGCATCAAAATTGTCAATTTGTGGTTGTTGGGACGAAACACGGTCGCGAAGTTGGACTTGATGAGTATGAATCAATGGTAGTGGCTAGGAGAATAGACTATAGTTCTAATGAAAGACGCCTATAAAGCTGGCTGGTGTACCTTAGCTAGCCGTCTCTCTTTTTTTTTTTTTTTTTTGGGGCAAAAGTTGAGAATGATAGCTGGGTATCCGTCAACATAGACAAATGGAAGAGAGTTGGTAATAAACTCTAAAGACCCCTTAGTATACTGTATCGATATATTGGAAATGTCCATATCTCGATATGAAGAAGTACAGTGGCTTCATTAATCAGTCCTGCGTCGGTACCTAAGTTGGTGTTGTTAAGCGGTTTGTCGTCCAAACGATGCAGCGGTATCTGATGCTAACAAAGCATTTGTGAGATATGATTGTTCAAATGTGACCGGAATTTCTACCGATCAATTGTGCCGCAATATACTGTGGTCAACAAACTAGGTACGTGTATTCGATACCTTAGGTAGGTGTAGTCCCTGGCACAGGTTGAACTCTTAGCCCCGAATTCTCTGTCTCCACCTCAATAAGAGCGTCATCTCGGAGTCAAAGCACTCATTACCATTGCCAACTGCTCACATTTTTATCATCGATGAGAGGAAGAAGCAAGAAGGGATACTCCATTGACTCCATATAATTGCATAGAGTTTCCCCAAGAACTCTCGACCTTGGAACCAACCTTACTCTACTGTCTTTTAAAGCGCCTCAGGCTCAGTTCTATGCTACGCCGTTTGGTCTCGATCATGAATTCATCACATCCGAAGCGATTCATACCACTGAAGAAGGGCAAGCATAGCTTTCCTGCTGACACCCCCAGTCTTCGAGGAGTGGTCTTTGACATGGATGGCACCCTTTGGTAAGATCTACACTCACTCTACTCTTATTTTGTGGCTCGGAAGTTTCCCGCACATGACCTTGACTCACATATCTCCTACAAACGAATACCCGGTGATATTCTTTGTTCCGCTATCCGATGTGGTTGAAACAAATAGACGATGGTTTATCTTAGCATATATACTAGTCTCAACATATTAAGAGAAGTTGGTGCAACGAACACATCGCTAACCTAGTATATAGCGAGCCTCAAACATACATGTTTAAGGAAATGAGAGATGTTTTAGGAATTACAAAAACAACAGACATACTTGAGCACATTGATGCTCTCCCGAAATCTGAACAAGGGACTGCCCTTGAGTCTATCCGCAATATTGAGCGCGAAGCCATGAAGACCCAGACTCCTCAACCAGGTCTGATGACCCTCATGGCGTACCTCGACGCCAATGCCATCCCCAAGGCGATATGCACCCGCAACTTTGACGTCCCTGTTCAGAACCTTATGGAGAAGTTTCTTGAAGGCTCTCGCTTTCATCCCATCGTGACGCGAGACTTCCGCCCTCCCAAACCTGATCCTGCCGGTATCCTGCACATCGCCAAAAACTGGGGCTTACACGGCGAATCTGGCGACGGTGACGCCAGTGGTCTTATCATGGTGGGCGACTCTATAGACGACATGACCGCAGGCAGAAAGGCTGGCGCGGCTACTGTATTGCTCGTGAATGACGTAAATCGAGCGTTGGCTGAACATGCCCATACTGATCTGGTCATTACTACGCTAGATGAGCTCGTTGATATCCTCGAACAAGGCTTTGTGGGAAGAGACACCAGCCCAGAATAGCAAGAAGTCGAAGCGAGCCCTTGTCAGCTCAAATGTTAATCACAACTTGTCACGGCTCTTTTTGACCATGTTTGATCTCACGGTGCCAACTCAACCGCGAATTGATTTAATTTAGGTTTCCTACATGGACCCGGTTTCTGTACATGACTCCTCCACAATAGACACAGCAGATAGACTCTCGGGAATCGAGATCAACAGATCTTCACCTCCTCAAATCTAAAACAGGTCCTTGGGTTTTGAAGACGGTATATGAAGTGATTTAAGTGTAGTGATCTAGCCAGAGACCACTGCAGGTTTCAAAACAGTGCGCCGGGGTATGCTAAATGCTCTTCAGGGTTAAGCCGCTATCCCGATATTTTCTGCAATCCCGGGAGATGAAGCTTCAGGGCAGAATTCGAAAAACTAAGCCTTAGGACATGTTGTATCCAGGGTTAGGTGGCAACCCAAATGTTGCCTGTCTCCGGTTCTCTCTTCTTAGCTCATCGGGAGTCTCTTTTCGTGGTGGCGGAGGGGGAAGAGGTCCGCCTGGGGGTGCTGGTCGAACAGGTAAGCTGAAGGTAGCAGCGTTCGCGCTCACAGGACCAGCACTGTCGGGATAGCCTGAAACCTTGGGAATAGAATTCGTGGTGACAACCCTGGGTCCAAGTCCGGGGTGCGCCGAAGCTGGCGTGCGTGAAGAAGTGTATCCGTTGCGAGGCGGTGATCGGCTCTGGCCAGAGCCATACTGATCACGAGGGGAAATAATACCAGCGCCGCCGATTGGGATCTCGCCAGAAGTGGGGGTGTGAGATCGTTCTTCGGGTTGGGCCGATGCCTGTGTCTGCTGGGACTGGGTGGGTGAGTCACTTGAGCGCAGAAGATCCTGGGTCGAAGGAGAGAGCTGAGGCGCCAGGTGGGATTTTCTATTGTCACGCTCCATCATACCGACAGCCCACTCTCTAAGATCAACTGGCGTACGCTTGGCGGCTTGTACAAAGTGGTCACGGTCCTGACAATATTAGCACATGTCAGTACAAACAAGATTGGAGGTCTTTCTTACGAATAGCTCCTGGGGGGTTGGTCGGCGTTCAGGTTCCTTGTAAAGACACTTCTGAATCATATCGTCTAGAATGCTAGGGAAAGCATCACTCTTTGGAAGCTTGGGAGCTGGTTCGTGAACAATCTGTTGAAGCAAATCCAGAATACCCGCGGGAGCGCAATCGCCATCTGAGAGTTGCTCACTGGCAGCAAAAGGAAATTTTCCGATAGCAAGTTCCATGATGCTCAGACCAAAACTCCAGACATCTGACTTGACCGTGTACTTCTCACCCTGAATTCTTTCGGGTGCCATGTAGGTGGAAGTTCCGACAAAAGTGTCAGCGATAGAATTGACAAGCTCGCCAGAAACACCAAAATCGCAAAGCTTAATCGAACCCCTCGAGTTAACGAGAATATTGGATGGCTTAATATCGCGATGCATGATGTGGTGCTTTGTGTAAAGGTATGTCAGACCACCAAGAGTTGCTTCTGCAATTTTACCCAGAACATCGACTCGAACGGGGCCAAAAACTCTCGAGACTCGATCAAGGGAACTGGTCTAGTGTCAGCTATCATATCGCCAAGGATGTACCCATATCAAACTGACCCCACATCCATATATTCCATACACATTATAACATCGTTATTTGGGGTTAAGAAAGCACCGTAGAATGTCACGATGTAGTCAGAGTGGCAGCCGTGCATAATCTGGAGTTCTCGAACAATTCGCTTCCGTATTTCTCGCTTGGCCTCCACATGGATAACCTGCCGGATAGGTTAACAGAAAACTCCTTATTGCGTGACATAGAATACAGACCTTGCGAGCCATGACAGTTCCCGTTGTTAGGTGCTTCACTTTGCTGACCGTACCACCGTTACCAGATCCCAACTCCTTAAGAATTTCGAGATCCTCGGGTCTTAGGTCCAACTTGTATTCGATACCGATCTCCAACTGTTCATCCTTACCTGCATCTTGGCTTCCGCTGTACTCATGATGGTTGGTTTCGGCGGTTGGTGGGGGTCGAGGGGCAGCCGCTTTGAGTGCAAGTCCTTTGACGTTCTTGCGCTTCATAGAGCGTGGAGCAAATGGGTCGGCCATTCTGGAGAGTAGAGTGCGAAATTCAACTTGGTTGTCGAAAGAGGCTCGAAAAACTGAAGGCAAGCTGAGTGCTGCAAAAGCCGAAGGTTTAATCGGGCTGGTCTTATCGTGTAGTGACTGACAAGGGGTGGACGGCTTCCGATGCTTAGAACAGACGAGTTACCGCACCAGGCCGCGAAGAATATCGATCCGGCCGAGAAGTCGTAAGAGTTGCTCGTGGTATCCAAGCTTGAATGGACGCAGTTCAGATGAAGCGTCTTGTCCTGGCCTACCGTCAAAATGATGCGAGCGCTGGCAGCCGTTAATTTCCGGCCGTAACGAGAGGTCCAGATTCTATCGCTGAGAATCAAGGATGTTAATGGTGATGGTAAAAAAAGGATCTAAGAGAAACCTTTCGACCAGAGTTGATCGTGGTTTATCAGGGTGTCTATGCAAAGCGTCGCTGAAGATTGCGAATGGGGGATTTGTCTTGGCCTCTTTCACAGCTTCTGGCTGGTTAGGCGCGGACAGTGGAGGGCGGGGTCTAGCCAGCGACAACGTGACGGGAGTGGCTGGAGTTGCGCTCTGAGGGAGTTGGAGGCGCAACAAACCGCAAAAGGAAACAGAGTTGGGCGGCAAAACGAGATGGGGGGAAAGGGGGTAACGGGAGAATTTGGCGGGGAGATGTGATCACGACCTTTTTTTATTTTTTTATAAAACCATGAAGAGTGTAAGGAGTTACAGCAACTGCCCGTCGAATTTGAAATTATGTACCTGAAATCTAGTGGGCCATTCATTCGCCATAAGGGGACACCATGGAGTACAGACACGGAGACCAGTATCCATTACCTTAGCTACCTATCCATTAACACGGAGTTATTATTGAACATCTCCCTACGAGGCGAGGCCTGAGCCTGAGTTCAACGTCTAGGAGGCCTGATGCCTTATCCGTCTGGGTACCTTATGTAGGAACCTAGGCTGGGCCAGGATGGCTACTGGCCAAATTCTCGGAACTTGAGACATTTCACGCCTCGAGCTCCGTACAGTTACAGTTATCGATTCATAATCATGATAAGATAGTGTTTGTGATAAATCACTAGTCCAGACTAGTATGACACAATTCCATACTCGGCTCAGGTGTACTGAACCTGTAGAGTATCTCTTGAATATATTGGATCAGTCACAATATCGCTTGTCCTGGATGCTCCAGAAGTGCACAAAGCTCTGACGTTGTAGTCTGAGGGCAGCATATATCCAACTCCAATTATAGGCGAACCTTCAATATCTCACAAGAATTTGCCATGGTCTGATCCTAAGAAAGGGAAAATCCCCAACCTCGCGGGATACTTATGGCGATAAGTAGAGAAGAATAAAAAGGTGACCAAAGTATGTGTCTCATGGTATGGGATACAAAAGTAAACGAAGCATGAGAACAGACGATGGATCAGACACCGGGCGATTCAAACATGTTTAACAACACTTGGACCACTAGCCAGCACAGTACGAGGTGGGGGTGAAGTTCGAATGGCATACATACAAACAGACCTGCATGCCTACCTAGGTAGAGTAGGTGGTCAAAGTATGCCAAAAAGACAAAATGATAATGCTGTTAATGGCCAAAAAGTCTACGATCAATCGAGCTGTATCCGAGTTCCTTACCTCAGGTAGGTAGTCGGAGTGGAGTTGGCGGTTCCTGTTCAATTAGGTGCCCACTTGTCGGAAGCGGATCATCGTGCCACCGCTCCTGCATCCTTGCCAGGCGCGACGAGGCTGCACGTGTAGCTCTGCAGCGCATCGCCAAAAAATCCTAAATACCTAAGGCTTTCCAACAAAAGCACAAATAATAATTCCCTTCTCTCGTCGTCCTTTTATCTATAACGAAAAGCCTTGAGACTCCAAATACTCGCTCTCTCGAAATCTTCTCGAACTCGAATCACCGACAACTACAGCAGACAAAGAAAGCTTTGTTGCCTGCTTGGCAGCATCGCAAGTCGCCAAGATGAGCAAGAGTATGCGCGACTTGATTTCTGGCGAGGCTGAACTTGATGACGAGGAAGAGGATGAGTCTTTTGATGAGGGTGGTGAGGAGCGCAGACGAAAGGCTGTCGTGGAAGACTCCAGTGAGGAAGAAGAAGATGACGACGATGAGGAAGAGGCTCGCAAGGTTGGTATCGTCATGACCTATGTGCAACGACACGCTCCCTAACTCCTTAATTTCAGGTCCGAGAAGGCTTTATTGTTGATGAGGATGAGGACGAGGAGGAAGGCGGCGAATCAGATGGTGATGTGCGCCCCGTTCACAAACGAAAGCGAAAGCATCGCGACCGTGAAGAGGAGGAGCAGCTTGATGAAGAAGATCTGGATCTCATCGGCGAGCAATTCGGCGAGCGTCCCAAGCCCCAAACACAGGTGAGTTTCCCCTGACGCTACTTAAACTACCATGACCTAGTAGCACCCCTAACTTCGTGTTTAGTCCAAGTTCAAGCGTCTCAAGCGTGGTTATCGCGACGAAGAACGGGGAAACCAACGCCGTGGCCTGGACGATATATTCTCGGACGAGGATGAAGACGCAGGCGAGCAGCGACCGTACGGCAGATCATATCGCCAAGCCGACGAGTTTGACGATTTCATCGAAGAGGACTTCCCCGAAGACCCTGAGGAATTAGAACAACAACGAGAAGATGCGGAGGTTGCTCGCCCCAGAGATCGTGTTATTGGAAACATCGCCGATACTGGTAATCTCGATAAGGATGCCTTAGACGATATGGAGGCCATCTTCGGTAATGGCGAAGACTACGATTGGGCGCTGCAAATGGAAGAGGAGGAGGAAGATCGTGAAAGAGAGGAACAGGCCATCGAGCTGAAGGACGTGTTCGAGCCGTCACAACTTAAAGAGAAGCTCCTGACCGACGAAGATAACGAGATTCGTTTCACCGACGAGCCCGAGCGATTTCAACTCGACCGGAAGACCTTCAAGACCCTTCAGCTTACTGCAGAGCAGTTTAGGGAGGAGGCAAGGTGGATCACAAACCAGTTATGGCCAAAGAAGGGTTTGGCGGCCGACCTCCAGATCCCATTCGGCAAAGCTGTTGGCAAGGTCCTCGAATTCTTCATTGTTGACGAAGTTGAAGTGCCTTATGTGTTCCAGCACCGCAAAGACTACCTGCTTCACACCAGAAAGACGCGGAACCCAAATCGTGATGACCCTGATGCGCCAGAATACGTCATCAGTGCAGACAAGCTCTTGAACCAAGACGACCTCTGGAAGATTTTGGAACTGGACATCAAATTTCGTTCTTTTGTGGACAAGAGAAATGCTCTCGAGAAGACTTTTGAAAACCTCAAAGGATTGGCGATCCACGATACGATTGTGGAGGAGATGATTCCAGAAGCGACCACCATGGAAGAACTTCAAGATTTGCAAGACTATTTGCAGTTCCAGTACGGTCCACAGCTCAAGGACCTTGCTGCTATGGCTGGAAACCTCTCATTAACAAAACGACCGGGCTCAAAATCGAATTTGCTTGAACGAGTCCGGCAAGGCAAGGCTTATAGCTTCGTCCGTGCTTATGGAATCTCAGCGGATCAGCTTGCCAAGAACGCCTTGCGACATGGAAAGAAGATCACTCCTGATGATGACGCTCAATATCCCATGGACCTAGCTGACAGTTTGGTTGACGACAACTTCGACACAGGCGACCAAGTTATCAACGCAGCTCGACAGATGTACTCGGAAGAATTGTTTGCAAGCCCAAGGATGCGCAAGCACTTTCGCAATTCGTACTACCAAGCTGCTGAGATCAGCTGTCGGCGAACTGAGAAGGGCCTACGTAGAATCGATGATTCTCACCCATATTATGAGATCAAGTATTTGCAAAACCAAGCCATTGCTGATCTAGTCCACCAACCAGAGCTTTTCCTCAAGATGATGAAGGCCGAGGAGGAAGGCCTTGTCACTATCAAGCTTGATATGCCAGCCCGATATGACTTCCGGAGACAACTTTATCAGGAGTTTGAGTCTGAGAACTTCAGTGACCGGGCCGAACAGTGGCGAGAAGAGCGCAAGAAAGTACTTGACCTTGCATACCCCAAACTCGAAAGGATTATTGCGAAGAATGTCAAAGAAGTCATTCGAACTTTCTGCCAAGATGAGGTGCTCAAGATGTGTAGAGAAGAATATGCAAAACGGCTCGATCAGGCACCCTACAAGCCCAAGGGCATGATACTGGGCACTACGCCTCGTGTCCTAGTTCTCTCCAATGGCATGGCTGATCCTGCCCGCGATCCCATTTGCTGGGCATGGGTTGAGGAAGATGGCCGTGTAATTGAGCAAGGAAAGCTTGGGAACCTTGCCAGAGATGAGCGCCAACGAGAAGAGTTCGAGGAGCTGGTCAAGCGTCGTCGACCCGATGTGATTGGTGTTAGCGGTTGGTCTGCTGAGACGACTAAGCTGGTACGTGACTTGGAGAGCCTTGTCAACGAGAAGGGCCTAATGGGCCCTGAGTTTGAGGACCCAGACACCAATGACTATCGAACAGAGCCACTGGAGGTTGTAGTGGTCAATGATGAGGTCGCTCGTTTGTACAAGGATAGCCCTCGTGCACTTGCTGAGCACCCAAGTCTGAATCCTGTGACGAGGTACTGTGTTGCTCTGGCGCGATACATGCAGAACCCTATGAAGGAATATGCTGCTCTCGGCAAAGACGTTGCCTCCATTTCTTACCACCCTTGCCAAAACCTTCTCCCACCTGACAAACTGGCCAAATACCTCGACTCCGCCATGGTTGACATGGTCAACCTCTGCGGTGTTGATATTAACGAGGCCATGAACGATTCCTATACCGCCAACCTTCTTCCTTACGTGTCTGGATTAGGTCCCCGCAAGGCAACAAGTGTCATCAAGGCCATCAACGCTAATGGTGGTGCTGTGGGCACAAGGGACGAACTCGTGGGTGATCCAGATAGCGGCAAGCTGCCTGTCGTTGGCCCCAGAGTCTGGAACAATTGCGCAAGTTTTCTGTTCATCGAATACGAGGCCACAAATCCTGCTTCGGACCCCCTAGATAACACACGAGTTCATCCTGAAGATTACGAGCTCGGGCGTAAAATGGCTGCCGATGCTCTTGAGCTTGATGAAGAGGATGTCAAAGCCGAAACTGACGAGAATGGACCCGGAGCGATCGTCCGCAAGCTGTTCAAGCAGGATGAACAAGACAAGGTCAACGAGCTAGTGCTGGAAGAGTATGCAGAGCAATTGGAGAGAAACTACAGCCAGCGCAAGCGAGCTACGTTGGAGACAATTCGTGCCGAACTCCAGGCGCCCTACGAAGAGCTTCGACGGAATTTTGCTCTCCTGTCAGCAATCGAGATCTTCACCATGTTCACTGGTGAGACCAAGCAGACCCTATGCGAAGGCATGATTGTACCCATCAATGTTCGGGTTGTGAAGGATGACTTCGCCATTGTTAAGCTTGACTGTGGTATCGAAGGTCGTATTGAGGGTCATGAAGTTAGCCATCGTTCGTCCATCAAAGATGCCCTGACCTCGGGACAAACGACGCAGGCAAAGATTTTGGACATCAATTATAAAGATTTTATGGCCAAGCTATCAATGCGGGATGAAACCCTACGTATTCCTTACAAGCGCCCGATCAACCTCGGTCGAGATGGGTGGGACTACGCCCTTGAAGCAGCAGATAAAGAGGAACTGCGAGAAAAGGACAAGACCACGGGACGAACCCAGCGTGTTGTCAAGCACCCCAATTTCAAACCATTCAATGGCCTGCAAGCAGAAGAATACCTGGGATCGCAGCCCAACGGGGAGGTTATCATTCGACCCTCATCCAAGGGTAATGATCATCTGGCAGTGACCTGGAAGGTCGCAGACGGGGTTTACCAACACATCGACGTCCTCGAGATGCAGAAGGAAACAGAATTCTCGGTCGGCAAGCTGTTGCGCGTGGGCGGCAAGTATACATACACTGACCTGGACGAACTGATCGTGGAGCACGTCAAGGCCATGGCGCGGAAAGTGGAGGAACTGATGCGACACGATAAGTATCAGAACCGATCCCGGGGAGAGACGGGTAAGTTTCCACACACCCTGATGCTCACAGACAAGATATGATATTAACGATAGATGTAGAAAAATGGCTTACCACGTACATCGACGCCAACCCCAACCGATCGGCTTACGCGTTCTGCATCGACACGAAGCATCCTGGATACTTTTGGTTGTGCTTTAAGGCCAGTAGGTCGGCCAGGGTGATTGCATTGCCGGTGCGCGCGATTCCACAGGGCTTTGAGCTCAAGGGGTATCAATATCCTGACATGCGAGCGCTTTGCAACGGATTCAAGCTACGTTATCAGAATGAGTTCTCCAAGATGGGTCACCGGTAGGAAATGGGGGCCTATTCTTTTAATATGCACAGATGATATGCTGTGAAGGGGAGGGAGAAATGTATTTGTTTGATTACGCAGAATGAGCATTTTCTGGGACGGGGATGACGCTGCAATTGTATCATTGAGGCGCAAGTCGACGATATTTCTTTATTAAATAAGCAAAGGGGCTGTATTAGACGTCGTCTCGATACGGCGAGGGAGGGGGAAAAACCAACAGTTAAGAGAAGCCAATTTGACGTGTGCTTGATGAGTCTTAATGTACAAGTAACCCAGCCATATGAGACAACCCGGGCTTCAATGTTAACTGATCTGTGTTGACGGTAAATGATATAGTCTAGGCATCCATGATAACCCCGTTACCACGAGTGAGAAACCCACTGGGGAAGTTCTTAAACCACTGGGATCAACTATACATAGTATTATCTCATTTTTGGCTTGTCCGAGAACACCTCCGGTCTATTCATGGTGACAATACGTGAAGAACTGAGTTATTCAAGATTCCCGCCCTTGTTATTTTTGTATACTTATTTCGAACTTGACCAGTCCTATGCTAAATGCCAGTAACATGCCGAAAGAGATCTCTTCTTCTAACGATGGGTGCGTGAACAAGTTTGGGCAATAATAAGATATGTAATAAAATATTCCTTGGGTCTTCGTTACCTAGTATACATTGTCATAACTTTCATATTGCTGGGTGCACGGAGCTGGCTATCGTTCCTTCGTCCCTCCTGCGATTCTTGATGGCCTGTGAAGTTGGCCTTGTCTGGCATTACGACAATAAAATGGAGCAGGGGGGAGTCACAAGACCTCAACCTGAGTCTTTGGCGGCGTTTCGAGAATCAAAAGGATCCTGCTCAAGGCTTCCATTCGGGTCACGAGAAGCAGGCGTGTCATGAGTAGCGATCTGGATATCGGAACCCTGTCAAATATGCTGAAAACGGATTCAAGTCACCGACAAGCGTTGAATGGAGCTCTGAATTCGATTGGCGCCTGTGATTGGCGGGTTTCGGTGATATAGAAAATGGGCCGATGAGAAGGGGTCATGTGCTTGCTCTTCAGCTTCATGTTGGCACTGAGTCAGCCCTTGTAAGATCCATCGATCGCTGGTGGCTGAGTCGAGCAGACACGAGGTCGGGGCGGTATCGGAGATGGTATATTTAAACCTGGAATACCATTTCCCTAAGCCTGACTTTTTGAGACTCATGATTCTTCTAGGAATGAACGTATACTCTTTGAGCCGTATATGGCGGGGCTGAGTCCAACGGAAGGTATCAACGATTGTTTGAGGCATCCATGGCCCCTATTGCATGATTGTATGTGAACCATGGTTATTTAAAGGCGGGGTATCCAACACACAGCGCATATTGCAGTAGAAAGATTCCGTGTGCCATTCCTACTGTCCAACAAGCTTTTCTTGCCCATCGCTACAAGCCATTACCATCTACGATTGATGGTGTAATGTCGCTTTCAGCTGAAGACAAGCCACCGGTACCTGCGTGTCTTACCGGCTTACCCCAGATCTGGTCCCATAAGTATAAGCGGGTACCGCTTATGACTTTGTGGGTCAAGTCGTCAGCCTCTGGACGGGCCAAAAAGTCAAGAAAGAGTCAAACATTACTAAGTTAGTACTGATTGTAGCAACATGGATGCCGATATCAATTGCGTTGACACCGGGCCCTGAGGTCAGGCCCATGCCAAGGAGTTGTTATACCTCAAGGACAAAGGACAGTGATAATCCAATTCAGGTCATCGAGAATCAAGGTTCACGAATCTAGGGTCCTTGCATTTCAGCATCAGTAGATTTCAATTCTATTAGTGTTTGCGGAAACCTCATGGTGTTCCCAGAAAAAACTCAATGGCACTGGAGCATATAACATCTTTGCTTTGAGAGGTCAGAGGAGGCCAGGGGCTGAATTCAATTCCACTCGTTAATCAGGAGAGACGGCACAGAGAGCAACATCATGATGGAATTGAATAGGTAAGGTACTTTCCGCGTCTGCTACGTTCAATTGGAGTCTCACTTGAAATCAGACAGTTTCTCTGCCAGTCTACTAGGTTCCTTCGCAAATGGAATGCTGGTTGGAAGCTGTCCCCCGCAGTAGGTTGTAACGTGTTTTATTAAGCTGTAGCTTGGTAGTGTCGTTGGACTACAGAGTTCGGCCAGCGGCTGCTTGCGCATGGTCACGCGATAGGCGGTCGGGATGGGACATGCGAGGCCCACTTATTGGTATACAATGAGCCGTAGGTAGAGAGGTGGGTCCCTGCACTGGGTGAATCTGCAGGCCTGGCCTTTCCATGATGGACCATAATGAGGCAAGGTCAATCAAGTCCGTTCACGAGCTGACGTCTTTGTTCTCCGTAATTCGCAATTGTCCAATTGAAAACCTGTCGTCCTGAGGGGAGCTGCCTTAGCTTCCCCTCGTGTAAAATGATGCTGGGAAGGCGGGAAGGAGCATCGGACTGCAATGAGCTGATTGGATACAAGGTGATGCCATCAGACATCGTCCCTCGCGTGACTCTCGGGATATAAAGGCAAGACCCCCTTCCAAACAAGCAGGTTCCTAGATCACAGATAAATTCTCTTGCTTCGTCTCGAATCAACTGTTTTACACACTGAAATCCGTGCTATCACAATCCCCCTTTTCTCTCATGCAATATTTCACTCATAAACAATCATCACTTATCTGAGCCCTTGACAACCTACGTACCCGGAGATTCGACACCACCTCTTTCAATTCCACGCCAGCTCACACATCCTAACTCGACCGCGTGCTATCAAACCGCCTGGTGCCAGTTCTGATATTTCTACATTGTTCAAAAGTGAGTTTCTCAAATCCTTCGCAGTCTTCTCGTTTCTCGTATACTCTGCCTGCTTCCCTCTTTCTCCGTACAGCGACGTATATACACGGAGTACTTGGGCACCCCGCACCTGGCGTAGCTCAGGTAGACTCCAGAGGCATGCTCATGTTCACTGGCGAGTGCCGTTGGTGACGTTTGGCCCGTCCAATCCCTTTAAGAGCAGATGAGCTCCCCTTCCAATTCTCGCGTACCTCAACCCCTCCTTCCATTGTTCATCATCCTGATCATCATTTTACATCTTTCATCTCGCCATACCATCACAATTTCACCTCTTCTTCATATCATCTTCACATAAAATCCAAAAGTCAGCCTATGACCACTTCCTTGCCTTGCTATGGTACTAACAGGTACTGCTCACAGTGACCCGATCTCACAAGGCCAACGACCGTGACCACAAGGGTATTGCCGAGGGAACCGCACTCCCCACGGAAAATGTCCCTCGTTTCTTTGGTAAGAACGGTTTTGCCGATGTCGACCCAAAGAAGGTGAAGAAAGACGGCTCTGGTCGAGGCAACTGGTACGTTAGCCCAAGGCACCCCCATGTCGCCGTCTCCACATTTCACTTACACGACCTGCAGGGGAACCGTCAACGACGACATCGCTGACGAACAATTCACCTTCACAAACACTAGACGCCGCTCCAACAGCAGCAGCTTCTCTCACCACGTGAGCGACCTCAAGACCAAGTTTGAGGTCAACGAGCCCGAGCCGGTCTTCGAGGAGTCACTTCACGGCCCCGAGGAAGAAGACCAGGAGGACCTCTCGAAGACCGACTCTTCCGAGAGCGGTCGGTCCTCATCCTAATCAGATTATCAAGTCCTTACCAAGAGATTGGTAGTCACTGCTTGCTGTCATATATACGATAGCAGGGGCATCTTTGAGGGTTCACATGTATTGGAATTACGACAGGAGCTTGATCTTTTCTTTACAACTACGAAACGACACGAGACTAAACGAATGAAATAACAGAAACCAAACTGCCTTGTGGTGGGTCACCGGATGAATGCCTCGGGGGATATGGAAAGGGATATCGGGGGAATTGTTGAAACCCTCGTGACTTACTCGGATCTCTACGTGGATCATGCATGGCTTTATGACCGCCTGCGAAAGCAGTCTTTCCAGCGGAACGATGTATTACTGTATAACTACCTTAACTTTCGCACCGAAGCGAACAACAAGGCTGATTGTCGCCGAAATTAGGCATAGCTAATATTACCAGATGCCTTTTCAAATTTGAACAGCCACAGTGACGGGAAGAAAACTTACCACGCGTTCACCTCCAACATAAAATAACCATAAATTACCAAGCTCCTACTTAATCAACAAGCACTTGAATCCCCAATTTGATTGTGCAGTGTCGGTCACCACTTTGTTCATCGATTATCAGGTTTGTAGTAATACCATGAAAGCGAAACACCCAGTGCAGCCTACAACATATCTGGCACTGGGAGTACCCTTTTTGCACTCGAGCGTGCTGAGTTTTACGCAGGGTCAAATTCTGGTACAACTCACTCGCTTCAGTAATTATTAGGACGAGATACTAGTGAGTGAGAGTGCTAAGGAGCCAAGAAATACGACAAAAAGTAGTTGATAGATATGTGCTTTTATAGTATCCTCCTCCGTTATGACTGTAAACCTCAAGAAAGTCGCGAACGTAGGAATGACCGTGGTTTCTATCATGCACATATTTGCAACATAAGTTCGGCTTGGTGGTGTTGATGTCGTTATCCCTCTCTTTGCTGCACTTTCCTTGCCGTTCATCGGTGGAGTGCGACTCCATCACCATCCCGATTCAGCATGATTAATAAACCAGTAAACAAACTTACACGGGGGAAGCTATCCCCGCATGTTGCACTGCTAAGCTCAGCCACCAAGGCTGATCGAACAGACCGGATAAGGCTACATCATGGTCCGTGCTTATTCTCCCTTGCTCATAATTTTGTGAAAGTCTGTGGCTGCAAGGCTACGTATGATCGCAATTGTATCTCAAATATCTATCTACCTCTACAAAATTGGGATTTCCGCCCAAAGCTAGATACTGTTCCTGAGTCGGAAAGAGCTGAAGAACAAATCATATATTCAAACTGGTGTCCTCTTCTCAAGTGATCCACCACTTTCAGTCGGCCTGAGTTGACGAAGCGCACCGCGAGACAACTCAAGATGCCCATTCCTCCAGCGTATCATGAATCCCTTCCTTGTAAGTGCCATGCTCTCCAAGTCTCCCTTGCCCGTTGCTTTTCTAACTGGCCCCTTAGATGTTGACCAGGAACCGAACCTGGAAGCTCTGGCCGCAGCTCGTGACCTAATCGCTGCCGAAGCATCATCTCAACCTCCCCTGCCGACTTCCAATTCTGAACCCTCCTTCACGCCCGCCATGACAGCCGAGCTTGAGCGCGTCTCCAAATCCACGCCACTTGCACCACTCGATTTAAGCCGCTACGAGGCTCCTTCTCCCAGCGCCCCTCCAGCGACCGCCCTGCCTGCTGCCGCTATCGCACACAGCTACCTCTCCTCACGTCTCACAAACCTGGAGCTTCTGGAGAAGTGGGGAAAGAACGCTTGGCTCTTAGGGAACCATGGACTCGAGGCAGAGCTCCAGGCATTGGAGCGTGAGCTTGCAGCCGTTAAGCGTGAAGTCGACATCGTGAACCTAGAGAGGCAGAAGAGGCAGAACGCCGTAGGGGCTGAGATCAAGACACTGGATGATACTTGGCGCACTGGCGTCGGCCGGGTGCTGGAGACCGAGGTTGCGGTTGAAGAACTTCGGAGGAAGATTCGGGAGGAGCTCGCGCGGAGGGCCACAGACGATCAGGGGCAGTAACTAGTACGCTGAACATGGAACATGTAGAGGCGGTCCGATCGGTTTGTAGGATTTTCCTCATCATATCAGGCGTTTTGATACCAAAATTGTCTTTTCAAGCTTCGTTTTAGGACCCTTAAAGGAAGCCACAGACTAAAGTCTCAGGGTTTCCTCTAGTTTAAGAGATTGTTCGTCAATGGTTACTTCTAATCTCACTCTCGTTGCCTTTTACTGCTCATGGTGTGGAGAGATATAGCATAATGATATTGATATCAACCAAGGTCTCTGATCACTAGCAATACTTGTTTCAGGGAAGCGAAGGTGGTAGAAAACCTCACAAAACGCCATGTCAAAGTTTGATTCCTCCGTCGTTCATTTCTCAATCCAACCCTAGGCGCATCGCCATCAGCATTTACACCCAACCAGCACGAGGCAAACCTAACAGCCCTACTGAGGCCAGTGATGAGGATTCCCGGCGTGTTCAACAAACCTCAGTTTCATGCTTTCATATATCCTCCCTTTTGACTTAGCCGGTGTGGAGAGGATCCATCTCTTCGACACCGGTTGCAACACCCTGATACTTTGTCCTTCGTAAGATGCCCTCTACAGGGCCCAGAAGTCGCTGGAAAGCGTTTTTACCCAGGCTACCAACCTTGACCGGAGACGTGGCAACGATACTAGCTGCTCGCGGAGCGTCATTAAGCAGTGCAAGCTCGCCGAAGTAATCACCCTTCTTGTAATGGCGAACCTTGTTGTCTGGCTGTCCAATGTAGGCATCTGCTTCACCACTTTCCAGAAGGTAGAATGCGTGGCCAGGGTCTCCTTCGTTGATGATGACCTCGCCTGCCGCAAATTTCTTTGTTTCAAGGGCATCAGCAATTTTGGAGCGCTCGTATGGGTTCAAACTTGCAAGAAGTGGAACTTCCTCAAGGAAGCTCTCATACATACGTCTCCGAGCGAAGGTCGACTCCATAAGAATACGGCGAAAGGTAACACGATCGAGTGCCCATACAGTGCAACCGGACTCAGCTGAGACAACGGTCGCAGCTCGAGGTGCATTGTACATCAGTGCCAGTTCTCCGAACGAACCACCAGCCTGAATGTTGCCGACTTGGTTACCCATGCCATCCGGACCAGGTTGAAGCGAGCCAGAAGGATTGACATATACGTCGAAAGATCCCTTCTCAACGACATAAAAATAATCCCCAGCATCGCCCTGGCTAATAACCTACAGCATCTTGTCAGCATTCCGATTCAACGTCGAGTATGCACTACTCACCTTGATACCTTTAGCTGGTATCGGCTTTTCAACAAGAGCACCCAGAATCTGAGCGCTCTGTTCATCCTCGAGATGACTGAAAAGGAAGTTTCCTTCAATAGCACGTGTAAGGCGCTCAAGCTGGTCCGCAGATTTCTCGTGAAAAGGTGGTGACCAATTGTCATATGAATCAGCACTTGGCTTCAGAGATTCGGCAGAAACTGATGTTCGGCGACCAAAATTGTACTGAGCAGGGTAGCTATCAGGGTTTGGGAGGTTACGCGATGGAGGAGGTGCCTCAGCTGAAGAGTCTCCCCCAAAGCCACCACCGAAAGGGCCAGAGAACATGGAGGCGGAGTTTGGCGAAGACCCAAAATGAGGGTTTGTAGGAGATGTGATGGTATCGTTCTCATCTTCTTCGGCAACAGCATGGATTGCATTATTTGTCCTCTTTCCCCTGTCTGGTCCAAAAGGGTTGCTGTTCTCCCCAAAGGGGCTGGAAAAGGGCCCGGACATGATTTAGAGTTGAAACAAAGTTTGTTTTCTTCAGATATGTTCTAAAGCTATCGACAAACAGCCAGAGAATCAATCCCTGACGAGGATCGAAGGTCGACGCAGGTGAGGGGTATCGCGGGGCGAATGAGGAGAGGTTACTCGTCGTCGATTGTCTAGTTTCGGGTTTCATTAGCTTCCCAGCTTTGAAAGTGTTTACCATAGAAAATTCATTGAGTAATGGGCGAAGGTCGTCAAAGGTCAAAGATTGGAACCAAGAGCGAACAAGGGATGTGCGTAGGAAATGTAGAGATAATAGTGAGTGGCGACGTGGTGCTGCACAGGAATGATGTTTTAACTTACAGCTACGGAGGCGCTCTTATGGCCAAATCAACAAGTAGACAAGCTTGTAGGAGTGTCAGAGAGAGCTGCAGCTGAAGCTAGGAACGAACATCGATGGCATCTGGACGACAAGGGATGTTGCGCACAGGAAAAGTCCCGGGGGGGGGGGCATGCGCTAGAGGTGAAGCTGGACGTGGGCTGCAATCCACGCTTGTAAAGTGACGTGTTGTGGCGGGGCCTAGATCAAGACCCTGGTGCATAGCCCATGCACAGATCAAAGAAATGAAGCTACGGAGGACAAGATGAAGGGGACGGTGAAACGTTGAAAGCAACTCGAATTGAGGGGATGGATGCAACGACAGAGCTTGGGTATCAAGTAATACGTGCAGAGCCAGCCATCCTCAACAATTTCTCGTTGAATGGAGTGCCCAGACAGCTCTAAGCGCACAGCTCTCGTAACCAAACTTCCATTGCAGGTGCGAAAGGGTAGGACAGGAAGAAACAGGCTTGTCACTCACGTTGAATTCTGGTAACTAGACCCTTCGACCTGATATGTGATCAAGCAAGATGACGATATCCTGTAGGGCTCTACAGATCAGGGGACCAGGCGCGGTACAAGGGCCCAATTCGTGTTATAATAAGAGACCAGGAGAAAACCTAAAGGCGACAGGAATCTCGCGAACGAAGGTGGATGTTGAGCAGCTTGGGAGATTCACGATGTCGTAATGTTGAGAGGGATGATGAAGGGGTCGGGAAGAGGTGGTGAGCAAGGTGAGTGGGGTTCTGTTGCTCCAATCCCCGCCTCGTCGTCAAAGAGACTGATGGCGATAGAGTAAGTTGAAGATGCAAAGGATGAAGAGTTTAGCAGATGTGGGTGTTGAGAAAACGAGCTACGAAAGGAATGGCAACGCGAAGCAGGATGAGTGAATCCAGGAAAAGATGAACAAAGTCAGGTGGACAAGGAAAGACAGCAGATGGGTTATTGTCTCCAGTCGTAGCGCGGGCATGTAAAGTAAGGTAAGGTACCTAGGTCAGGTAGGTACCTAGCTAGGTTGGCTGGTAAGATAGAGCAGATAGATCCCAGCGCAGAGAGAGAAGCAGCTTCTCTGGTCAAACCCAAAGACCTGACCAACGGAATGGGGAGAAGTGGGGATGAATGGGAGCTGGGAGATGGTTGCCGTCAGGGAAGCTTTCTAGAAAGATGTGCACGGGCCCGTTGAGGGCTCGGGCTTCTCGGGCCCTTGTTCTACAGACACTTCTGCTGCTCTTCGGTGCAGCTCCCGAACTGGGAAGAATCCAAGCTTCCTCTTTCAATGAAAGAAAGGATTGGATGGACTGTGTAGATTTTGTCCTACTGTGCGTGCCGATTCTTTATGGTCTATCATGACATCGCCGAGAAACCTTTTCTAGGAGTGGATCTGCAGGTGGCTGATTGCATCTATCATGCTTTCCACACCTTAATGACCTACAAGCCTGCCTGTCCGAGGTAGGTAGCAACCCAAGAGACGAAGCACATAGCACAAATCCAGAATAAGGTGGCTTTCTCCAATACTAATAGAAACGGATGGTTTGTGTTGGCCTTTGTCAGTGCTCGTCCCTGATGATGGTTTTTGAGACTCGATGGCTGCACCAGGTTGTATCTGTTTTTTTCTTCCTTCACAAGCTCAGAAGCTGGTTTCCTGGCTTGGTGTTAGTTAGCAAGCCTTCTGAGCTAACACCTTTTTATTTCCCGAAAGCAGAATCATCCAAAATAACACAGGGGCTAAGAACTCGGAGCCCCGCCGCGTTCATCTCTTTCCATCTACGGGCGACTCTGGCATGCAATGAAGATGCTGGTTGTTCGCTAGTACTTAGCCACCGAACAAAACCGACATTTCTTGTTCACACCCACGGTGGGCAATAGATAATTGCATGGCAGGGATGCATGCTGAGAAGTTTCATTAGGCTCAAACGCTACAGTTCTTTTCTTGGTCCTACGCAAACATCATGGAAGCCCAATATATTGATCAATGCGTCAATTTGGCTCTGGCAGCTCGTTAAGGTGCACTTCCTGACAAAGTTCTCTCATTCCAATGAACTCAGTAGGGAGGATTCCAACCAACATGTTACGACATTTGTCTTTTTCTTCTTTTTCTACAATATTGTTCATTCCCAGCAAGATTCTACTCGCTTAGGTTAATAAGGTAATGAATGACTTCTTCATAGACCAGCTGACAACAATCTCTTAACTCTCATTTGAAGGGCGTTCAACGACTTCATTCGATTTCAACCCTTTTTGGGCCAACTATAAGAAGGCCTCTAGCTACTGACCTAACACAACAAAGCCAGTGGCCCTCAAACCATCATTGGTAGGTAAGTACTTAGCGGTTTCTTCTTTACTCTCATCGAGCAACTCGGGTATCGTTCCTATAATGATAAAAGTACAAAAATCCCACCGCCTCCCCTACGTCCTCATTACTCCAGTCCGCGGCAAGTTTTCGTTGCCTCTTGATAGCATGCTGTATAGGGTTGACTTTCAACCCTACAGAGCGATAGAAATACATACAATATGAACACCATGAAAACGAGTCTCCCACCACCGCAACCCAAATGAAGAAGCAAAAATGAGATCAGCCAAAACCCCCTGCGCCAAAGATAAAGCCGTCCGCTTATATGCATTCGTCCGAACCTTGATTCCGAGCTGTTGTACTGAATCACGACTCTCTTCGTCAAACGCCGGCTCCTTGCACGCCTTGTTTGCCCTACCCGTACTTGCTTTTTAGCATATTCCTCCACACCCTAGTTGTAACGCCAGTCTGCGCTTTTCGCCGCCAAACGATGACGCTTCGCTTATATATATATGCGAAACCGGCTCGATGAGTTAGGCCCTTTTGCTTCTGGTATAGACGCTGTCCACCCTGTTGGAGGCAGATGAGCTGGACTCAACATGGATGTAACGTCTGGCATTGTCCACCTTCCACCTCCACGTTAGTCAAGTCGAGATTTCCAGCTTCGTCGGACACGTCTCAGGACCCTGCCGCAAGGCACGAGTCCAATATGCCATCCAGCATATCGGCATCCTGACTTTCCGCACCTTCCCACCAGGCTTCCGTGTCTATATCCATGGCATCAGGGTAACCATTCGCAAGCTCAACAATATGTCCTCCGTTTGCCCCTGGATCATGTTTCTCGTCTGTATAGGCTTCAGGTGGGTGATCATATACCCAGGTATAGTCATCCCAATTCTCCAGCTCCCCTTCCCGGTACCCATATATAACCTGTGTCATCAACACAGGAAACTGTGCCATGCCTGTGTCCGCCATCTCTAAGGACAGGCGAAGATCGGACATCCCCAAAGGACCTCTTTCACTCGCAGCCCTGGATTCAATTGGCAAAAGCCCGCTCTTGTCTCTGGATATTTCGCCTCGTATTGCAGCTTCTTCTTCGTATTCCAACTGTCGCTTGTACTTGTGCGTTTGAATCCATGTCGTCCCGACGCCGAACCCAGCACTACCTGATTCACCAGGTCCATTACTCCTTGTGCGGCTGAAGACCTGTGTAAGGATCTCCTTGATAAAAGTTTCCACAGCTACTGACAGAAACTGAGGAGCATCCACCGTGTGCCCATTGACCAGTCCTGCCTCGTAGCAAGAGGGTAGCATTCGGCCGGAAATCATATTGATATCGGGAAATTCGCCAGATTCGACTGCCAAAGGCTGAGCATAACGTTTTCGAATTTCTAAGTCGAAATCTTGCACTTTGTTAGAGCTTTGCCACAGTAAAAGCGTTTCGATAGAATACATACTCATGTTGTTTATGCCTCCTACTGTCGGGGTGGCATCTGTTACTGTAGAAAGTTTGCGACGTGTGTCTGCAAAGATGTTGGATATGCTCTCATGAGGATCCCACTTGTTACTGGTCAGCAGTTGGATAGGAGGCGGCATGAAGACACTGACATCGTTCTGGACCAAATCTTTGATGCGCCTGCGGTCTCGGGTTGGCAAATGCATTACATCTCCCTTCAACCTCCGCTCCGTAGCATCCCCAGATACTGGTTTGGTCCCTGTCGTCGCCGCAGGCTTATCGTTGGCGCTGACCCAGGGGGCCAGCCCTTGATCGGGCATCTCTCGAGTAACATTTCCGTATATGGCAGCAATGAGATTATTGTGAAGGTGATCCTTGTCCCCTGGGCCTGCGAGGATAGGGTCTATTCGTTCAGAATATTCGGTCTGATTTAAGCGTCCTAAAGATACGTCAGCAATCGCGCATGCGTTTTTGATAGATGTCATAGAATTTACCTATCAGGAACTCGGTCGTTGATTCTTTATATATTGCCCATTTCTCATTGCCAATGGCAGCCTTGAGCGCAGTATACAGCGGTTCGAGATCAATTCGGGCGGGAATGATCTGACTAGACTTTGCTATCTTTGGCGCACCAGATATAGACCCAGCAAGTGTCTTGTTCGATAAAATAGGCGTCGAGAGGCTGACAGATGGGCGGCTCAAAGCCGCGGGGTCGATGTCTGGCATCTTGATAGGAGTTGAATAAGCGACAGCGTCGCGTGC
Source organism: Fusarium lyarnte (nom. inval.) (assembly GCA_014898885.1). Lineage (NCBI taxonomy): Eukaryota > Fungi > Ascomycota > Sordariomycetes > Hypocreales > Nectriaceae > Fusarium > Fusarium lyarnte (nom. inval.). Next base: position 33,012 of record JAAVUB010000544.1, read on the forward strand.
GACAAAATAGCGCGGCGCGGCGCGATAAAAAGACACATGAGTTGGATGAAACGAACGGGTGCTTTGATGCGATCACTATGGTGACATTAAGCTGATGAAAAAGGCATGTTGCGTCGTGTAAGTTGATGGGCGACTTGTTCTGCTGTGGACGTGAGGTTAAAGGTGAATGGATGGGTTCGAGTGTAGTTGGTTTTTTTGCCGCGAGCACACCCAGCAAGGGATATATCAGTGCATTGTTAAGGTTTTTTGTACTTGAATCGTCGCCTAATAGTCGAGGGAGACCAGGTCCCCGCTACATTCAACCTCTAAAAGGCACTACCTACCTACTAAGCAACTCACCCTGCATCACTACCAACTTTTGTCTGTCGCGCCTGTCGCGTCTGAGCTTCATGATCCCAATCACGCTGATATTGGACAAGTTGCCCATAACTTTCGCCTGCGCATAAACTTCTTAATTGGATTACCTCCTGAAGAAAGATTCTCTGCAATTATATTGATCACCAGCTCCATACCTACACTTGGGTGGCCCGCGACGATGCCGTCATGGCTCCCGATCGCATCACCAACGCTATCGACAGCCTGATAACCCACATCGTACCCAGTGATCCCAATGATCCTGAAGATGTTGCGCAAGAGCGTCACGATACTTGCTTCGAAATCGTCAAATCTATAATAGACAGGTATGTACATTTTTTGAACGTATCCGAACAATATGCCAAAACTCACCATTCGTGGTCTAGCCCAGTTTCCCCGGGCATTTCTTCTGATGTCAACCACGCCTCCGACCTGATAAAGCGAAAGCTCATTCAGAGCAATCCCACCCAAGCTCTACGCTTCTCGAATTTATATACCCGATTGCTTTCACTTCCTGTGCTGGAACACAAATGGGCAATACTCTACCTCCTTTACCAGCTCGCAGATTCCCCAGACCCTAGCGAACCGCTCCCACTGAGCCCGGTGAAGCCTTCGGCGCCCAATTACCGAGACGCCATCAGTCGCGATGCTATCAAACGGCAAGGTCGGGAACGTACCAGTAGGGCCTCTCGGTTTGAAGAGGAGCAATTCAAGGAGGCGTTTCAATCAGAGGGACTCAAGAAAGTTCCACAAAAAGAGAGCAAGCAATCCAGCAAAGAGGGGGAGCCACGTCTTGAGCCAGCAAAAAGAGATGTTTCACTGAAATCAACCTTGCTGGCAAACAATTATTCGGAAATAGAGCCTCCGGAGTCGGTTATTCTTAGAGATCTTCCCTTTACTCTCCAGGGACTATCATCAACCAATCTACCTTTCGCAAAATCAGATCTTATCAAATTACCGGCGACACTTCCTTTACCAATTATTTCCCTACTTCACACCCTGGCTGAGCCCTCGCTACTTTATCGCGGCCTTGACGGATTTTGCAAGACTCCTGCAAAAGGGCTTCTAGGCCAAAGCCTCAGAGCTGCTATCCACGGTGAGCTTAAGTCATATTTAAGTTTGATAGCAACTCTTGAGACTCAGATACGAAGAGCACTTGCATCTCTTGACGAGGAGGCTCCAAGAGAAGGCATTGGAAGAACAGGTGTCACACTCAAAAGATGTGTAGTATGGACACGCGAAGCAACGATGGGCCTCAGGTTAATGAGTCTTATTTCTGAGGAATCTGAGAAGAACAGAGGTGGCCAGCTTGTCTCCCTGATTCATAGTTTCTCTTCCTCCCATGGAGATCCTGTGGTGGCCGCATTCGCAGAGAGACTATTAAGGAGTTTCACACGGCCATTTTACGACATTTTACGGCATTGGATTTATGACGGTGAACTGTCCGATCCTTTCCAGGAATTTTTTGTTAGAGAGCAGGCTCCTGACAAAGACCAAGCGAAAGCTAAGGGCGCAGGCAATGTCTGGGAGGACAAGTTCGAGGTCGCTGCAGACATGATCCCCAGCATCATTACTCAGGACTTTGCCCAGAAGGTTTTTCTGATCGGGAAGTCACTAAACTTCATCCGACATAGCTGCGGTGATGCCATGTGGGTTGAGGATTACTCTAAGGCTGCTTCCAAAGAGTTAAGGTATGGCGACACAGCTACCTTGGAAGCGTGGATCGATGAAGCTTACAAGACCACCATGAAGCGTCTCATCGATTTGATGGCCAATAAGTTTCACTTATTTAAACATCTTCAGGCGCTCAAGAACTACATCCTCCTAGGGCAGGGAGATTTTATTGCACTCCTTATGGAATCTCTGGCTGCCAACCTTGACCGTCCAGCTGGGGCACAGTACAGGCATACTTTAACGGCGCAATTGGAACACGCTATCCGAGGATCAAATGCCCAGTATGACTCTCCCGAGGTTCTACGGCGCCTAGATGCCCGCATGCTGCAACTATCCCATGGTGATATCGGATGGGATTGCTTTACCCTTGAATATAAGATCGATGCACCTGTCGATGTTGTCGTGACAGAGTGGGGGAATAGGCAATACCTGAAAGTCTTCAATTTTCTCTGGCGTATCAAACGAGTAGAATTTGCAGTACTCTCAACCTGGCGGAAGTGCATGACAGGTGCTCGTGGAGTTCTGAAGAACTCCGACCCTGCCGTCTCTCAAACGTGGAAGTCAACACGCGGCGTTCTGGCCGAGATGATTCACTTTGTGGGCCAGCTCCAATACTACATCTTGTTTGAGGTCATCGAATCCTCGTGGGGCGAACTTCAAAAACGGATCCAGAAGGAGGACTGCACATTGGACGACCTGATCAAAGCGCATACACGGTACCTCAACGACATCACCCATAAAGGTCTTCTCGGGGCAAAACGACGTACGCACAGCTCTGATGAAGATGACCGCACGACATATATGATGCAGCTCGGTGAAATCTTGCGGTTCATGCTCAGCTACAGAGACTCTGTTGACGGACTTTACAGCTGGAGTGTGTCAGACTTTACGCAACGTCAGGAGGCCGATGTAAGAAGTACCACACGACACAACGATGATCACGATGGCCATGACACGCCGATGACGGGTTCTAGTGGCGTGGCCTCCGAGTTCCCCGTTCTACAAGAGCGTCTTCGACATTTGGGTGCATCGTTCCGAACGCGTGTGCAGATCCTCCTTGGTGATCTTGCATATCAACCAGATGTGGATATGCGATTCCTTGGTGTTGCCATGAACTTCAACGACGTTTATCAGCCGACACGACGGAAGACTAAGGCAGCTCCTGGGACTGCGACGACGGCGCGAAGTGCTTCTACAAACAGAGGCGAGAAGTGAAGGGGGCCTTTTTGTCCGGGCATGGATCATGGAAGTTGCGATAGTTATCATGCATGATGATATGGAAAGAATTATATCTATAGGTAGGAAAAGGTTTCAAAAGCGCATTGTTCTTTCATGCACCTGTGGAACAACTCTTGTTAATATTCTTACTTCTCCTGTGTAACATGATCCGGCCGTGATGACACTGGCATTATTGCTCCTTATATGGTGCATCATATCTTCCTCTACTTTGTTACCGAGAGACAGGATATAAAGCCTAAATCAATATAATCGATATTAGGCGAGACTTTACCTGTCCATTTTTATCAAATGTGGTAAGAAATTCTTTAGGCCTTATACCTCATTTACTGCTGAACTGATAAAGCATGGATTGTCTGGTGTGGAACCACTAAATGGTAGTGAATCCGTGATATCGCTTTGCCATCTGCTATCAACGACTACATATTGATTCACAACCTCCCATTCCCATTACAGCACTATACTGTTTGTCTGTTTCAGACCATCTCAATCAGTTCACAAGCTAGTCGGATGCTTGTCCTGTCTTACAGTTACTGAACCATAAGCAGACCTGGCAAATACGATAGGGTATTGCATACAACAGTTCGAAGGACCAGAGGTCCTAACAACATTAGCAGAGCCCTCAGGCTTACTGATCCCATGAGACAGCAGAATGCTAGATGAAAGGCATTTGATGGGTGACCAGAACGCTTAGCCCTTATGAGTCTAGAATCTATCACGATTTGGGAGCGTTGGTCAATAAGTAACGAGCATGCTCTCATTCGTTGTGCTGAAGTTAAAGTTCGTACATCTTCTTCGTTCGTCTCATCGTATACCATAACTTCAAGGACCACCCAATAGCAAAGCGTAAGTTCCTTGCAAGCCACGTTAGAGTAACAAGCCAACATTGCAAAGATTGGCAGGGCCGTTGATGAGTATTTTGCCGACGTTTTAGGTACATACCTACCTACCTACCTACCTACCTACCTACCTACCTACCTTACCTATGCAAGGTTGTTTGATACCCAAGGTAGTAGGTACTTGGTAGATTCAAGGACAGGTACCTATAAGGTATACAAGGCTGCTTCGATACGTGGCAGGACCAATGAGTATTTGACAGGATTGGTAGGCTTCAACACCCAGGCTGACATAATACTAGTCAGCCTTTTCAACTAGCCGTACTTCCAAGTCTCTGTAATTAATACTTGTCCCTGCCAAAAGCAGGCAACATCTTATGCCCACTTCATGTAGCGAAATCGACTTTTCCGAATCCATTGGACCTCCTCGCCATAAATCTCACTCATCATAGGTACGTAGTTCAAACCACCATCTTGACGTATCGATATCTATGTTTCCCTCCTTGGTTGATCTCGCCCTGACCAGAAGGTAGATAGACTTCAGCCGGAAACCCAGGTACATGGACACGGCGTCAACCATGACATCTAGGAATTCCAGGAAGATCCCGGTTCCAGTACAGTGGTGTACTACCACTTCTAACTTATTCCCCTTAACCCCAGTCCCCCTATCGCGGACATATCTTCTGGTGCCCCCACCAACCTTTGCAGCCCAGTCTCTGCCAAGTAGCTAGGAGTCAGTTAACATAAGCGCTACCTGTTCGGATAAGACACGACAGGATAGGTATGGGGTGAGTTTTAGGTAAGGTCAGCTAATTCTCACGGCGAGGCCAGTCCTTGGGGGCGCTAATAGATTCCTGTTGGGGCCATGCTACGTCACGTCCCTTTGGCGTTGGCATATGTCCATAAAAGGAGTCGACCCTACCATACTCAGCAGCAGTGGGGAAATCAGAAATACATAAGAATAAAAGCTGAAAGCAAGTGGTGCGGGTAGAATAATGTACCAATAAAGTTGGAAGATCGTCCTGCATATGTTTCTCACCAGTCGCTTATACACACAAAACGGGCTTTCACTCGTCTGGAGCCTAGGCATGGCTCAATACACATAGGGGACGACTATGTCCATTACCCGGGCCTTGAACCTCTTACTGTGTACTCTTGAAGTATTATGGTATGCTTGGTGATCCGCTGAGCCTTTCATACCTAGTTATCCTAGGTAAAAGTCTATTGCTTTCGTAAGCTATACCAGCTTTTCGGAATGATACGCCGGAGCAATAGACACTTCATATCGCCGTCCCTCAACAAATTCCCCTATGGGTAAGCTGCCTGACGTTGTGTTGAGCGCATATGCATATTATGCGACTTTCAGCCACCTACTTACACTGGATTCGCTAAATAACTTCCAGTTAACTGATTGATCAAAACAGCCGTGATTCCTCTGACCCCTTTTGACTCCAAGTATGGTTATCTCCCTGGTTTGGCAGGTTAATTACCGCGTTGTTTGTTTGTTGCACGGACATTCCTCAGTGCCCGTTATGTCATGAGACATCCATTGCTATGGATGTCAGAGACACTCACGTGCTGTGATTGTAGGCAACTCAGGTTGTGGCACGTATCGTTACGCCTAGGCAACACCAGTTCATTGAGCATATTCGACGTGGCCAGGTGTGTCTTCATGCACCGCTAGGGATATGATTAAATGTATCAGTATCGAGTTCTTATCAGCGCGGCTTGACTGGGCATATTCCGGACCGTTGACTTGAATATCCACCAGTTTGCGCTTACCGATTGCCCTTTAAGCCATCATTTCAAAAAGTGTCATTTTGATTATGGTCCATCCATGGCACGGAGACCAAGATTGGTTTGCTGTCAATGCTGGATACGAAGAACCACAAGTGACTACCAGGGACAAAGCCGCACAGTGTAAGCAATAAATTCTCGCTTATCCCTTTGCTTTGGGCCAGTGGCCGGCCTTCTAGAAGATATTGATGAATTGCCAAAGAAGCCGGGGCTGCCTGTCTGTTCGGGAGCAGGCCTATGGCCCCCACAATCGATTCAGAATTGTACCAGAGTAAGAAATGCTTGACATGCATTTCCCTCGCTGACGTATCGCTGTCTGTGGTCCAGAAACCTGGTGATGGCAATGACCGGTTCGTAATTAGTCGTGGGGTCATGAGCGTATCTGATACTTGTCTTCTCCTTCTGTGCAGGTTCTGAGATACGGACCGAGGTCTCGTCCATCAACTGATGACGACGACCTTTAATGTTCTTTGCACGTTGGCCTTCCGTCTTGTCGCTCCCCTTTTTTTGGCGTATTTGCTGTTTTCTTTCTGTGCTAGTCGGCAGCATCACAGAACTGGGATACCTTTGTTCGGAGTGATCCCGATAGCAAGACACTTGTTCAGTGGTTGAAGTCCTTCCAATGATATCGGCATGATGCAGGGCAGTCACGGGCGAGGCAGTTATTGGCTGTAAACCAGCAAAATCAGAGTCACATCTCCAATGCCTTTCTTTTCTTTTCTTTTCTTTTCTTTTCTTCTTTTAGGTGGGCTCAACTGGGTTCTAGATAGTTAGTGTTTGTATCTATACCTTCCCCCTTCGATGATGTGGCTCTTGAGGAACGGGAGAGACCGTGCATGTTCTGCACAAATCTCGCCGTAGTGCTTCTCATGCCAAAGACAGTTTCAGCGATACAAACCAATATTTCTGATGGGCGGAAGTGGTCTCCTCCCCATGAACCTATAGTTGGGTGCGTAGTGACTTTGTCCGTCACTAGCAAACGCCAAAACAATGCAAGACTTCATCGAAATGAGCCACGGGAGTTTCGGGGGGCGAGGTAAGATAATCGTTGGAGTGATTCCAGGTCAGGGACGTTACATGGTGTGTGTCCTCTTCTCCGTGTTGCCGTGCATGGATACCTAAATTGTACCTGCTTCCTTAGCACCAAAGCCAAGACATGGCACCCGTCCTGTTGGCTGTTCCCCAGGTTTCGTCGCTTCTGCCCCTGGTTAAGTTATTGGCTTGTTATGTTGTCGTCTCACAGGCCAGCTCGCCCTGTCAATGCCGTTCGCTGGTAACGTATTGAGGGCATCGGTATCGTGCAATGACGGTGACGCCCTTGTCTGCCCCGGCTTTGGTTGGGACCTTGGTTGGTATTTATTCAAATCAGGCTCAGGTTGGGTTCCATGTGAGATGAGGCACCCGGGCTGCGTCGATAATACGGTTCCTCACTTTTCTCATCCCATCCCTATCGTTTTTCTCCTTCCCTAGCTAGCGATGACCCTCCCCTTTATAAGCTGGCCGTCTGCCCACTTCCCCGGATTGTTCTTTTCCTATATCTTACCTACCTACATATCTGAAAAAAGCCTATACTGATCTTTCATTGCCTCGTTTTTGACCGTGGCCGCTTTTGCATACGCGCAAAATCTTTCGGTTGTTTTCACTGGGACCTTGAAAGCCCTGGCCTCACTCCAACAACAGCAACCATTACCCGATATCCCGGCTGCTGAGATACCCCTTCCGAGGCGACCTCAAAACCTTAGGTCGGCGCAGAAAATCCGAAGAAGGAATAAGAAGAAACCTTGCTATCAGTGTACGCTGGAGACTAAGCATACGATATCCGGACCTAACGTGTATCACAGTCACACTGTGGCTGGCTCCATCACATATCCACAGTTTACGCAAGCCGCTTTGTTTCTATTCTGGTATGTACTGTATCTCTTGACTTATAAGTCAACTTCACCCACGTCAATGGATCTTCTCCTAACAGTGCTTTCACCTAGGAAACCGACTCTGTTTCTTGTCTTCTGAAGCGAAAAGGAAAGATGCCTGGTCAACACTCCTCTTCAATCCAAGCTGCGCCTCGCAACATGAGAGTCGTCACTTCACAAGACCTTCTCTACAGCAGTATCACTGCTACTCTTTCCACCAAAACGAACCGCCCCTCCACTCCAGTCCACCATATCCAAGAGGATGACTATACCGTACCTGCTCCTCCCCCGCCCAGTCCTGTTAGCTTTAGGCCTGAACATTGGACCACGTCTGGCCGCCGCTGAGCTGCAAGTCAAGTCTTCTAGCTGGGGAACTTATATGGCTCTGGCGAAGCCTCGCTACCCATGCACCCGTATACTTGGAAATGGGTCAGGAAACAAAATCCCCCCCCCCACGGAGAACGATTTTTGCTTTGCTATTTGTTCTGCCGGCGTTATCGCGATGTTATATTAGTGCGCTCCGGAGTCTTGGTGCAAATCGAGTAATTGGAGTACGAAGTGTTATTTTTATGCAAACCATCATGAAGGCTGTGGATTTCGGATAACGGCGCATTGATTTGATCCAAGGAGCAAACAAAAAGCTCTATAGCTAGGTGCCGTTCTTCATGTCTCTTTTAGAAGATCAAATCATGTATAGCTCTCACTTGGTTCCTTTGAAAGATATTGTTAATGAGGCTGGAGAACTAATGTTTACTGCCGCTCTTGTACTATGAACACAATTTTTCGAGAGATAGAAATGCAATCATGTGCGATATCATGATATCCAACACCGGCGTGCTGAGAAACAAATAAACCTGATTGACCTGCTGGATCACCATATTATACCTACAGAGAAGGTTGAGCTGCCCTCCGAAGTACCCAAAATATTCTAGATATAGGTACGTGTGCTTGTCCATCAGGCCACTATATCAAAATGGACTTGACCGAGTCTTGTAAAGCAACAGTTTTACTAGTAATACCCGAATCAGTGTCAGGAGCGCACGGCTAGGGTTAGTTTGCCCTTGTATTAGGAGTACAGACAGACTTTAACACTAATGCCGTCTTTTCTTTCGAGCCATATAGACATACTGAGGAGGCTTTAGGGAAACATCTGATTCGGAAGCTTAGTAGGTACCTACATTTCTTACCTATGCACCGTACCTGGCCTGGGTACCTAGAGCTTATAGAAATAACACCTCGGGAGCAGGGCAGAAATTGATCAAGTTTAGGAACGGGAGCCGAGATGGGAACTTGCATTACGTTAGTAGTACCTAGTACTTTACCTAGTTCCTAGGTACTTATAGTGTCTCGGTGAGGTAGGTTAGTACACGAAAGGTACTGAGTAGGTCAACATTACATTGGATAGTAGGTAGGCACTAGGTACTAGACCTCACTTCTACTAGAAGGCATCAGTCTTTATGGCTACTCGCAAAGATTTAGAAGGGTCCGTGCACCACTTAACTTTATTCACGAGATTGTGGGGCAGTTTTGCGCGTGTGAAACGCGGTGTTCGCGCCAGAACGCGTCTAGGACTTCGCGTTTCCCTTGGCGACGGAGCACATTCCATCCTTTTGTGGATATGACTTACACTTTCCAAGACATCACCTTTACTTTCCCAATATCTGCAATTTCTTCACTGCAACTTCCGTGATTGGGTCTTCTCACTTAATGACCACGACTTCCTTTCTTGCAAAGATCGCTCTTGATATTTCGATTTCCTCACCTATTCCTTCACTTAAAATCGCTTCACGTGTTTCAACTCTCACAGAAAATTGAGGATGCCTCGACCGGCCAGGCGCAACCAAGCTACACCTTCTGCTAGCCAATCCATTACCAACTTTACCCGTGTCTCGAAAACTTGTATCCCAAACGATACTGCCAAGAAAATTGCCGGCCAACCTGCTTCTTCAGTAATCACTAGGAAACGGAAAGCGGCCACAGACGGAGAAGATATCCATCCGAGAACCAAAGCTCGGACTGCCTCGTTCGCACCCAGTAGTGACGATGAACTTGCTACACCCATAAAGCCCGGATCAAGAAACCAGGAACTGGTTGCAAACCTGGTCGAGAAGAATGCACCATTTGCAAAAGGAAAACGAACTGCGAAGACAACCCCTTCAAGGGCAAGAGCTGCCCACAAGCCCATAGGGACCACAACTCTTTCCGAGAGCAAGAGGCAAGGAAAGACAGTGCAAACTAAACTCGACAATGTATTTAAAACGCTGCGCAAGCACACGGCCGACAAGGATGCACTTCCTCTCCATCTTGCTGAGCTCGTTGACATACACCGGTCGTTTGTCAAGACAATCATGATCCAATTTGCCCATAACGGCAACAATGCACCTATCGACATACGCACACTGGCGCCACACATTTCTCAGTCGTGGGGTAAACGCCAGGTCACTATCGAGGATATTCGACGATGCATCGCTATACAAACCTCGACAAAAACCAACACTCATTCACCATTCATGATTGCCGACTATGGCCGGGGAAAGATTTGTGTTGAGCGCTCTTCTATTGGCATGGCACCAATCCATGAAGAGCGTTTGGTGAAGCAATTTGAGATCAATTTGAGAGCATTAGGCACCGAACGCTCCGCCGATGAAATGGACATTGACCTTCCCCTGGATACCCTCTCACTGAACGAGCTTCCCCAAGTGGATATAAAGAATATGGACAACAGAACAACAGCGAATCCAATTCTCAACAAAGGACAGCGTACGCTGTCAGAGCTTAAGAGTGGCATTGTGACGAAGCAGCACGAGAAGGCAGCGAAACAAAACGCGGCATCCAACAACCCCCTCCTCAACCCAGATGGCACAAAGATGAGCCTTCTTGATCGGTTACGATTAAAACAATTAGCCAAAGCCAACGAGCCACCTCCCCCTTCTGGGCCCGAGCTTCAGCGACGTGCAGCTCTCAACCGCGTGGGCGATGTTGCAGCAACCATTTCAATGCTGAGCCTATCCAACCCAATGTCCCTACCACGACAGGCTTTTACGATGGCTGTTATACTCGAGAAGCTCAAAGACTCTCTCCGGGTTCCGGTATCCAAGGAGGAGGGTGCAGCTTGCGTGCGTTTGATTGCCAGCGAGGTTGCCCCGGAGTGGCTTCGAGTCGTTACAATCGGAGGCAGAGAAAACGTTGTTGTGCAGCGTAGCAGCCAACCCGTCGACAGAGTACTACAGAATCGTGTACATAAGTTGTTGGCCTAGAAAGAATGACAGAGGAACTGTGGGACGTCTGTTTAGATATGAGAATACCCTGGGGAAGCATGGCTTTTCGCCGAGACTACTGGACAAGCATATACGCAAGCATTGGGAGGAGTTGGCGTTCCAGCATCTGACTCTATGACAGGACTTGTATTACAACTTGATGTTTGCTTCTAGATGCTTTAATAAGAAACAAGATTAAATAAAGATTTGACCCGCCAAACCCATTGACCGGATTTTTGTATATACCCTACCTATGTTCGGTTTGTTCAGGGCAATCTTGTCATACCGGAATGCCTGAACGGTACCCCCGAATAAAAAGTGGATTCACAATGACCGTGTCGGAAGCACAATTCCGTCCCGGCAGATCGCACCCGAAGACAAGCACCGATGCCCGGGTTCTTCCCAAAACAACCCAAAATTCAGCGTAAGAAATTGAGCCGGAATGCACTCCGAATTCTTAAGAAGTCACTCACAAATGTCTCCAGTCCCGGGGACTTGCAGGGACTCGTTTCGTCCGCTTGTTCATGGATGTCGTTCACCGGTAATGGAGCTGATCGGGAATAGATGCGATGTCGATATTACAGACACACCAGGGACTATGTATGCATCGATGATGATTGATCACTTGAGGTTCGGGTGTGATGAAGAAGTGGAGAGGGGATGATCCCATGTTTGGTACTGCTTTTGCTAGGATGTGATAATCGAGGGCACTTATGGATGAAGTCTGCATATTCCTTGTGTGGAGCTCTTAGGTGTTAATATGCCTTATAGCTGCTGATCTTTTCGTCCCGTTTGCTTTATTACTCTGAATTCCTATACTTCTAAGAAATATTTCGTTGTCATATCATTTTTGGTTGAAGCGGGAATGTAAATCCGCTTTCTTTCCGGAAACCCAAATCAACTTTCAGAGCCCGCTGATTACCATGCTGAAGACATTAGATGATTCACAGGATGAAATATCATCGTCTGCCATGAGCGAGGAAGAATCTTCTCCACAGACTGCAGTCCGAGTCCCAATCCAAGAGGCTATCAACCGCACAACATCACACATATCTGGCCATGATGCTTTCGAGTCGGCTGCCACTATCACTGCGTCAGAGGGCAATGTGCCTTACCGGGAGGCAGGTGATGAGATCTTTGACAAAGTTTCCTCAAGACGAAAAGTTGCTATTGTGACTGTCCTGTCATTTGGGGCGTTCCTATCACCAATATCGAGCACTTCAGTGTTAGCAGCGACACCAGAGGTTGCGAAGACTTTCAACAGCACGGGAAGCATTATAAACCTTAGTAATGCAGCTTACATGATTGTTATGGCGCTATCACCTTTATTCTGGGGACCCATGAGCCAGGTTTATGGACGGCGGAGTGTAAGTGCTTGTGGTGATTGTCAGTTGGTGCTTTGGTTGGAAACAGGAGGTCAATTCGTTCCCGAGTTTTGACGCAGTGTCCATAACAGCAGGAAGAAACACTGACATCCCCATAGGCAGCCTTGTCTTCTTCAACTATTTTCTTCTTACTCAGCTTAGCCACTGTATTGGCCCCTGACCTCACATCCTTTATTGTCTTTCGGGCGGTTTCGGCGTTTGGAGGAACAGCTTTCATTCTCATCGGCCCAGCATGCATTGGGTAAGTTGCCAGGTTTTCCTTTCTTCTACTTATAAACTGCCTCATATCCTTGAAAGGACCCCAGGTCAAAGGTAAGACAGTGAACCAACTTATTGGTGACCGGAACGTTAACCAGACTTGCTCAGTATCCATACTCTGAGCAACCAACCATTGGCGTCTGGTTATTTACTCAAATGGCCAGCTCGATCTTCACGAAGCTTCAATAGCAGCGAGTGCTCTGAGAATTATTGATGCTGATAAGAAATAGTGACATCTACCGTCCAATAGAGCGCGGTGCAGCAATGGGATGGTTTCTGACCGGCACACTTGTTGGTCCTGCATTTGGACCATTTCTCGGTGGTATTATTGTAACGTATTCCTCATGGAGAAGTATCTTTTGGCTTCAGACAGGACTGGCTGCTATGGGGGTACTCGGCGTGTACTTTGTTGTATGCGAAACAGCCCATCACCTCAAGATCAACGATCTGAAAAGCCTCTCGAGCAAGAAAAGGACACTGAAGGTTCTCGGTATGATCAGTCCGATGCGAGTCTTGCGACTATTTCGTTTCTTCAATATTGCACTGGTGGCTTGTGGTAGTGCATCCTTAACCTGGAACATGTACAGCCTCCTAACACCGATCCGTTATGTTTTGAATCCCCGCTTCAAGCTCGACTCGCCGTTGCTGTCGGGTCTATTTTACCTGGCACCCGGCTTCGGTTACCTGGTAGGGACTTTCGGAGGGGGACACTGGGCGGACATGATGGCCAAGCGATGGATTAAGAAGCGTGGAGGTGTCCGTATACCGGAAGATCGACTTCGATCCACCTTGCCTTTCATGGGCGCAATTATGCCGGGAAGCATGTTGGTATATGGCTGGACTGTCGATAGGGAGGTTGGAGGTATTCCGGTGCCTGTCATTGCCATGTTCGTACAGGGCGTGGCCCAATTGTTTTGCTTTCCCTCGTACAACACGTATTGTCTCGATGTCATGCCTGGTCATGGGGCAGAGGTGGCTGCAACCAACTTTTTTGCGAGATATCTGGTTGGATGCATCGCTTCAGCTGTGGTTCTACCAGCAGTCGAAGCAGTCGGCATTGGATGGTTTTCGACCATCTCAGCAGCATACTTGATAGGCTCAGCTCTGGCGACCATGGCTGCAATTCGATGGGGGGAGGGCTGGCGAGAGAGAACCCAAGCAAGGCTGGAGGGCCCTAAGGAGGATGAGAACGAGGCAAAGGCTGACCATGATATGGATACAGATCGATACAAAAGCGCTCAATTATTGAGACCAAGCCTTGCGTCTGAAGGGAGTGGTCCAGAACAGCAGAGCCGAAACATGGGGCGTAAGACCTGATTCTTGCAACGAATGGGATGAGATAGGGACAACTTGCGGAGACATCATTGGTGGGAAACAGTCGCAAGCTGTACTGAGGACAACGGAATTGATCGGCCAGCATTTGGAGTAGAATTGAGAATCTAATAAGGGCATAGAAGTGAAGTGGTGAATTTCTTATTTGGCATTTCCGCAAGCCCTTATTTTCCTACAAACTACTGCTGTCACTGTAGGCGGACTAGTAAGAAAATGAAAGACAATGAGCACATTGCACTCATCAATCATTAATCTCATGCCATAGATACAGTATTTTATGATGCAATATATCAATCATGGGAGAAATGCCAAAGATTGTCGTTCACCCCAGCCTTAATCAGATGGGAAACCGAAGAACCTGGGAGCTAATAATAAGCCAGCCTTACAATATTTTCCTCCCCGTTGCCACTGTTACACTACAGGGCCTTACCACTAACTATTAAGCATTTGCTGACAGATGTAACCAACCGACAACTGTATCAAAGTAAGCCATGTTGTTTTGTGGCATCCTTAGATTGGAAGGGTGCAGTGAATGGATGTACATGCGGAGTGTAGCAGAAGGATAACGCAACTTTAACATTAGGCTTACTTACAGAGAGGCTTATGTGCATGTTGTTTTCTTTGAATTCAAGATTACACAGTACTACCTTGGCCTCAACGTCTTGGCCAGTTAGCCTATACAATACGATATGATATAGGGTCGAGGGGACGATACATGAACGAACGCCTTGCAAAATGCAAGAATACCTTCTCTGTACATGTCGAGTTCCTGGATGCAACGCAACGCAACGCAACGCAACGCAGCATGATGAGCTACACTAGTGTTAGTCTATGTTGGGTGAGATTTTTGAGGGATTCCGGCCCGCAAGTCAATCTCAACCCCAGTTGAGTTAAGTGGTTGAGATGAGAAATTCCTAGCCCGAGACGCCAAAATAAGATGATAACGATGCAGGGCTGGTCAATTCCCGCGTGGTGACTGGTCGACACCAGCCTTTCCAACTTGGCCTTACCGCGAGACCCGCTGCATTTGAAATGACCTCGCACAGTTTTGGAGATTGGATTCTCTACAACGACTGCCTCTAGTATCAATTGGGATTGGGAACTTTTAGGGAATGGCCACGACCCAGGCAATCATCTTCAGGTAACGATAAACTTGCTTACTGCCAAGGAATATGTTGATCAGAAAATGGCGGATCCTCTTTTGAGGCAAGTCAAACACTCGCTTAAGAATACGAAGGCATCGGATCTCAAATACAAGCATATTCAACTCTACATACTAATAAAGAAACACAGTGGATACGATAATACGTTATACTTTTGCAACGACATCGGTAAACCCTCAAGTAGACTCGGGAACCCCCCCACACCATGGTCGGTGGTACAGCCCCCAGTCAGCAAGCCCTGTGGCAGCATAATCGCCAGCAAGACGTTACACGGACGAAACACGAGAACGTGGATCCAATGTTATGTGAAGGGTCTCCGTCGTGGAGCATATACCACAGTGATAATTACCACGTAGCGTAGTGCATCTCCAACAATAGAACATGCTGAGTCGCGGGTGTTTCCGATGGTTCTGTTCATATCCACAGTATGTACACACAATGATGACAGACAAAAGAATAAATCGTAGTGAACGATGGGCTAATTAACAAGTCAGCTATTTGCAACGTCTTGTAAGCAGACAGAACCTGACTAGTGCAAGGCGATGCATGTATCTACAGAATTGGTTCGCTCACCCCTTGCACGCACTAAAACGCCCAGTTTGTGAGCTTCGTGTCAGCAAGTGAGCAGCCCTTGGCACTCTCTTGCTGCCAACATTGGTCCATCTGAGATAACATATGCGGTTTATTATTGTCAACTTTGCTCGTCAGCCCCTGTCGCTTAACTTCATTTAGAGGTGCCACCTGTGGCGTTGGCGACTTCTTGCGATGCAACCATGGCTAAAAGCTTGGCCAAGAAAGCAGTTCAAACTTCAACGGTCATGGATCCTCGCCTCCGCTGAAACGCAGAGCAGATTAGTTGAAAACGAGCGAACTCGCCGTTGCCCTCTACTTTAGTCGAATTAACTAGATATGCAGTTTATTAGACCGCGATAGACTGAATGGCTAATCGCGAGATTCTGTAAAATCAAATTGGCACGTTGGTTGACCTAAACAAAGGCCGATAGTGGGGGTCAGGTTGCTATTCTCAGATTGTTGTACACACGTTGACATTGTCTTGGATCGGATCGGCATACAAGGCTTCGCAACCAACGTTACAGAATGAAGCAGTGTGCATCAATCTCCAACAGTTCTACTTGTTACAATTCTCCGTTATGAATGCCCACAGTCATAGACCTGTGAAAAGAAATAATTGGAGTAGACCCTAAGGACGCGTGGCGGGAGGACCCTCGCCCACCGTGTGTCCCTGTCCTTCGACTGGACCGAAGGGACGTTGGCTGGGAGAGAGAATCGGGGTTTGCGTAGGTAGGTAGCTAAGATTCACCGACTCATGCCTTGGGTCTGATTGTTCGGTAAAAGATTATAAACCGACATCGATTTATATCGCAAGAAAAAGGATTGTTCCAACGGCTTGTTGTCAATTCATAGCTAATTTACTACCGTAGAATTGGAGTGACGACTTTTCGGAAAGGGTCGAAATGAGATGCCAACAAGCATAAAAGAGGAGGGTCGCTCTCGGCACTCATTTGCCAGTGAGACATGACTTGAGCCCATTGACTTCCAGGCTGATCGCTAGATGGAGATCTCAGCATACACACTGCTAACATCGCGGCGCGATAGGGACAGTTCCGAGTTCCATGCTTGATGCCTCTTCAACCACACAATACAAAGAAAGAGCCGCACTGGCGATGGGTTTGTCGTGATTGACAGGCGGCTGAATCCATGGTCTCGAATCAGACGCCGATCAGGAGTTGCAGGACGCGCAACCACCGCCAGAGGCAAGCATGACAATGTTTGAGCTCAGAAGGTTCATGATTGACAAAGTGCGCCATAATCAGCCACGAGAGCCTCTCCCTTCTCTAACAATAGGGGCGGACTGGCCCTCGCTCAGAGACCCACGGGTCCATGCTCCATGGGGCCCCCAGTGCGCGTTCTAATCTTTCTGATTGGGATGGAAGCGACAGAACGTTACTGGGATATGGCGCAATGACAGGGGATGCAAGGCTTGGGTCAGGGACTCAAGGCTTAGCTGGAAGCGATTGCCATTGATTGTCCTTGACAAACCTCATCTTGTCCTCTCGTCGGTAGAGAATACGGAACAGCTAGTTAAGCATCAGAATCCCGTCTCCAGGACAGCGGTAGCGATGGCAGCAGCAGTAGAACCGGCGATGACATTGTCATGCCCACAACAGTAACGGCTCTGTTGATTGTTTACAACGAGGAGGTGCAACGGATTGATTGATTGAGCGATTGATTCCCAAAGCCATCGATAGTGCTGTATGTCAGATCAGCGGAGACTTACCAAAATCCAAATTGCTCAGCCAATTGAGTCTCAGATATGCCCCGAAGGCGTTTGATTTCGATCGTTGGTTGGATATTTGAAGGATATAGTGTTTCTCATTGGATATCTGTCTCCACCCCCGGCAACACCGTCTGATAGAGCGTCAAGGGAAAAGGCCCTGTCAAGATGTTGATTTGGCAAAATCTACTTACCTTTCGGTGATGAAAGCGAGCTGAAGAAGGTGCCTATGAACCACTTATTGCCGTTTCTGGAGCTTTTGGTACCCAGTCTCTAAAGCTTGAATGGGCCCTTGTTCCAATCCAAATTCTTCAATGTTCTCCAAATGCCTGACGTTGAGCCAAGTTCCCTGGGCCCCTTGTCAGTAGTGAGACTTGGCTTTTTTGGAAGTTCAAGCTTCCCTGCAAGCTTGGTCTCGAAACTGAAGATGAAGACACCTTACATGTCCGGAGTACTGTTCGCCATTCACTGTGCAGCGTTCCGTTTGCACGTCCCGAAATTTCCTAGGGTCTCTGATATCAGTGGGTTATTTCCTTCCTCTTTCTTTTGATCCCCGAGTCTCTACCTCCCTAGCTCAACACAGCCACTGAGAAACAGCTAATTGTGATCCGTCGAGAGCTGCTTCAGATGGGCGCTCTTTACATCAGCTATAAGCATCCTGTGCAGTCGTGCGTCTCGGGCTGTCCGGGGCATAGGTGAAGTTCTTGATAGCCTAGGTGACAGCCACCACCAGATGCAGGTCTCAATTAGAGAGGCCGTAAGTCAAGAAGATGGGTGCAAATAACACAGTACAAAATGTATTTACAGTACTCCGTATGTAGGAGATAGAAAGTGAATGTCACCTACAGAAGACTGTCCCTGGTCCCTAAATGAGGTTCCATAGGTAGCCATACCCCTTCCACCGGTCCCTTTAGCGGAGCCCCCAACCTAGCGGGCCCCATCCGTAGGTACATCCGAGCTGTACTATGCAGTACCTACTAAGGTAGAGAGACCGCCCTGAGTGCTTTCCTCCCTCGTCCCCCTATCGCCCTTTGCAAGGTCCTGGATAGCAACCCCTTGTCCCGTGTCCATAATCCCCTGCTCTCGCCTCTCCTCTCCTGGCCTGGTCTGGCTTCGCTTTTTTTTTTCTCCCTCCTATCTCTTCTTGGTCAACTTCTTTTCTCTTATTCCCCCCCTCCTTTCTTTCCCCCCTCGTTAACGCCTTCGCTCATCGCTCGGCCTGTTCGTCACTCTCCCCGACGCCCTCTTCTTCTGATCGCAAATTCGACGAGCACCGATCCCGTGTTGCTTCAAACGTTTGCGGTGCGTCGTGCGATTGTGCTGTCCAGCCTCACCTCCTTTGATCTCACTGCCGTCGTGTCATGACGAGGTAGTCTTTTCGCCTGCTCATCCTACGCCCTTTATCGGATAACATCTTTCGTCGACTTACCTTCCAGGATATCTCGACGACTGCCAGTCGTTACTTTCACCTGCAACCTGTTGAAATAAACCCTTCGATGTCGGCCGGCTCCACTACAACTTTCCCTCCGCATACACGTTAATTTTCGCCATCACTTGTCTCAACCAGTAAATCTTGCCGTCGCACGCACCCGCCGTACAAACTCCAGCGAACCAACAACCCCTCGGCCTGAGCGTGCCAGACTCTTCAGCCTAGTATGCAGCGGCGCCATTCAGTCACCATGGCCGCCCGCAACAACAATAATTCGCGAGGCCCATCGGGCAGGAAGATCGATCCTCTTCTCCCCTATTCCATCATTTCAGAAAAAACGAAGAAACCCAGACTTCGTATGCGATCACTTCTGGGCCCCTGTCATGCCCGAAGGGTGTTGACTTGGCTTTTTGGCGTGGCTGTGCTCATTACCCTGATTTTTGTAAAATCCCGAAGTTCCGGCTACGGTGTTGGAAAGATGAGCGGCACCAAGACTCAGCAACCCATTGCGACCGCTACCGTCTTGAACACACACGGCGAAACTGTTGTAATGCTCACCGGTGATATGGATGGTGATGGAAAGCTCGAAACCGTTCCCGAAGGCGAATATGTTACTGCTGACGAAAAGAAAGAAGTTGCTGCGCAACTTGAGAAGATGCCTTGGTTGAGATTTCCTCAGTAAGTTGAACAGTTTAACTTGATGCTTTTTTACTAATTATATATTCAGCCTCGACGGGTACTTCCACGGTCTTCGGACTATTGTCAGCAAAGCCAATCTTGTCCCCGAATATCCCAATATTACTGATAAGGCTCCGATGCCCTCCCCCACTATGAGCGACCATGTGCCTAAGCCTCAAAAGTACATTCCTTACGACCATGGCAGCGATGTGAAGACCTGCTATCTCGATTCCAAGAAGTCGGTACCTGCTCCTGATCTGTATGCTTACAATGGCGTTCCTCAACACATGCCCGATCCCGCTATCGGTTCGTACAAGCTTCTCGGACTCAGAGATGATATCTGTTTCGATCGTTTCAGTCGGTATGGACCTTACGGCCTGGGTTATAGCAGAGCTCAGGGTGGTCTGGATACTGGCTTGGACACTGAGGCTTCTGGTAACGAGCATGTTTGGGCAGAGACTGGGAAAATCAACTACATCGATGTCAACTGGGCAGATGCACAGGAAGACTGCTACAAAGCCAATAAGCATCGATTCAAGCAGGTCAACCCTGACACTCAGGAACTCTCGGAGACAAGCGACAAGAAGGGACGCATTGCTGTTGTCGTTCGAACATACACCGGCTTCAAGTGGACTGAACTAGCTGTGCTGAACTTCCGGGCGCTCATCAGTGAGCTTTCTCTGCGATCCGGTGGTGAATACCAGGTTCACTTCCTGATGCAGGTGCGAAATATTGATGAGCCCATCTGGTCTGATAAGTGGACTGTACAGCGTATCATCAATGACAACGTCCCTGCTGAGTTTCGGGGCCTAGTATCGCTCTGGAGTGAGCCTCAAATGAGACTCATGTACCCCGGACGATTTGGCGAGACGATCGAGAACCCTAGCGGTGCCGATATTCACGGCATCTACCGTAGCGCCCATTTCCCTCTCCAAGTTTTCGCCATGCAACACCCCGAGTATGAACACTACTGGAACTGGGAGATGGATATGCGATATCTGGGCAGCTACTACGAATTCTTTGACCGCCTAGGCAAGTGGGCCAAGGAGCAGCCTCGAACTCTTCTCTGGGAACGCAGCGCTCGCTACTATATTCCTCCCTACCATGGTACTTGGGAGAACTTTTCTCAAACTGTGCAGCATGACACTCTGGCCTCAGGTCGCGCTCCCATCTTCGGCCCGCTATCGTTCGAGGGCAAGGAACAGCTACGACACGATGAGTGGGGTCAATCGATGATGCCCCCTTCATGCAGCTCTGATGCTCCCGATCGGTCCAAGTGTGGTGTTGGTGAAGAGGCTGATATTATCACTCTCAATCCACTGTTCGATACCGAGCAATCTGGCTGGGTCTTCTCGGATGATGCTACTGGGTACAAGGCTCCTCCTCCGCGACGATGCGCCATCATTACTGCGTCACGTCTCAGTCGTCGTCTGTTGATGTCCATGCATGAAGAGGTTTGGCGATACCACCATACCATGTTCTCTGAGATGTTCCCTCCAACCGTTGCGCTGCATCATGGTATGAAGGGAGTGTACGCCCCACACCCGATCTTCCTTGACCGAGCCTGGTACCCTTTCAGTGAAATTGACGCAGCCTTCAATGCTGGTCGTGATCACTCTACATCTGGTCCTGGCAGTCCTTTTGACCAACTCAACGAGCATAATCACAAGGGCACCAGTTGGTACTTTAATAGCGAGTTCGCTGGTCTGATGTGGCGCCGGTGGTTGGGCTATGCCCAGCTAGATGGCCGTGGCAAGCATGGAGGTCGTGCCAATGAGGGACGAGAGCGAGGTGGCAAGACAGAAGAGATGAACGAGAACAGCAGTGGCCGGTTATGTCTGCGTGGTATGCTGGTACATCCCATCAAGTTTGAGCATCCTTCAGAGAAGCCTTGAGCCTAGGGACACGAAACCAAGCCCCCCTCTAACCTTGTCGCCGTCATGAGCAAGGCGACGCTACATGTCCTCCCTCTACCAGCGCACACGACAGACATCACCACGCACATATGCATTTGCAGGAGCATCTGTACAAATATACCCACGACTACTGAATGGCAAGACATCCGATTCCTAGCACCACCATGACGATGAGGAAGATGACGCGATTTCTATGCATCCATTTTATCCAGTTCCTTCGTCCGGCTTGCATTCCGTTTACGGACCCAGCGAACTTGTCCTAGAACTACCTAGACACTTTATTATATGAACCTTATCATACCTTACTTATTTCTTCACTTCCAAGGTTTGGGTATTCTCTCGGCCAAGGGTTTCCAGAACGTCGTCCTAATTCGTCCCCTCTTGTCTCGGATGGGAATCATTCGAGGTTGTCTGCATATTCCAAACCCAAAATTCACTGTTTTCAACTTGTCTGTTAATTCTCTGTTCTTTTTATTTATTTTACTTTTGTCACTCAATAAGTGAGGCATGTCGTTTCTGGGTACGAGGCATCCAGGACCAGACGTGGAAGGGTTCTCCGCGCATGCTACGGGGCGTTCTGGACCGGGGAATTTTGGGAAGACAAATGTGAACATGGTGCGACTTGTATAGATTCGATCTAGTATTAGAGGTGGCAGTTTGGTGTGAAATTCTAACTGGGTTTGAAACCAACATTTTGGTTTGATTTCGTAATACAGGCCAAACGCTGCTCAACAGGCAACATACGAAGTAAAATTAAATTGTTCCATTTTGGCTGCCAGTCGGTCCAGCGATAGAGCCACACGTCTTCCCCGTGGTTAAAGGCTTTTGAAAATGAGTTTTGGCACCTCATTGGCGGGTGCCTCGAGTCAGTTTCGGGCAAATGTAAGATGAATAAACTCGCTCCAAATGCAGGAAAAAGGTTCGAGATCAGGGGCCAAGTTTTACACATGAACTACTTCGACACCATAGGGATGACTAATGTATGACAACCCTCACTATTCATTGGATTCTTAGGATAGCTTTGTTAATAGGGGTAAGCAGCAATCATCGATCTTTCTCCTTAGTCAGGTTGTTTTCGATAGAACGATTTTAGTATATCGTTCTTCAGAGTATGTGGACTGTAGTAAGTATTCAGCCAGGTGAGTTTATGAATCATCATGTCACTAATAAAGCTATACTCGCCTAGTAAGTATTCGTAGCGAAAGGGAGACCTCTCTTGTCCTAGTTCATTAGTGGTCAAGGTCTTATTATTCAAGAATGGGGGATGGGATGTTGTGTGCGTGAATTATTCTAATACATTGTTTCATCTCGAGGAACAGCATTTTCTTGAAGTGCAGGAGCTGGAAAATAAGAGTCATTCAGGGCATATTATCTGAGCATAATTCGAAAGTCCCTACTATAAGCCAAGCCATCATCCATTCCATTGAAGGCGCCTTGTTCCAACTAACCAGTCCCCAGGTCCCAACTCAGGATGACACCAAAACATCAATATAAAGGAACTAAATGTCGGGTCCAGGCTGGCCGTCAACTTAGTATGCAGCAATACGCGCTCGCCATTTCGTGCGTTTCCGGAGAATTCCTTGCCCCGTCACATTCGACTTCTTTCAACGACGAATGGCTGATGGACGCTTCAGACCCCAGGCAAAGGGCGTATCACAACGGGTTGCTTAAGCCAGAAGAGCTAGCAAAAAGTACCATCTTTAAAAGGCAAAGCCAAGAGAACACAATTATCCTTGAGGTATCAAAATCCCCTGACGCCTTCAACACTCAAAACCCCTCCAACGCCATGACGCCCAAATGCAAGTTTCCGAGTTACGGCAAGACTGAGCAACTCAAGCGAGTGTCGCTGAGTATACGAGCGATATGGGTTGCTCGTCGTCTCTGCTGCTGTCTCCCAATTCGTATAACAGGTTGTTGAGAATCAGTAACCCTGTGCAACACTGGGCTCACCTTCAAGTCATTTACTTCCTCAGAACGGCGTCGTAGATGCTGACCACGGCAGTGACGGCAGTGCCAGTCAGGATACCCTTGTAGCCGCCATAGATGGCGTTCTCGAGGCGCATTATAGACAGATCATTCAAAAGACCGCCAAAATTAACGCCTTGGCCGTAAACAACGAAAGAAACCAAGGCTTTGACGATGCTGAAAGTCAAGGGATCGACGACATAGTCTGCATGGCTTGGGCGAGGGCGTCCGCGCGAAGGTGGGGGACTAGTCGCGCTCAGGTTGAAGAAGTAACCAGCAAAAGAGGGGATGATGACGCTGGTCAGTACCCAAGTCAAGGCGGGAGACCAGAAGCTAGACGTTAAAAGAAGGAACATATCAGGAACATAGACAGGGTAGTCCGATGTGCCCAGTGTGCTGATAGCGGGAATTGTAAACGCGTAAACATTGCTTAGAATTTCACGCCGAACGTTCCATAGCTCCCAACCCGCGACACAGAATAGGATGCTGGTGACGGTACTGAGAGTGTCGCGAGTCGCATGACTGACCTCGGTGATTCCGCTCTCCTCGTAAAGTGACGAGACGCGCTGGCGCACAATGCTAGTGGAGCGATCAACAGCGAGAGCAACATCGGCAGGCGTGGCAGGAAGCGCGATGCGCGATGCGACCTCGGACAGAGTGCGGCCAGGAGTCTCGACGAGTGCTGTCGATGTAGCTTGGGGAGAAGAGGCATCGTCGCTTCTAAGGTTCAGAAAATATGCTGTTAGCTTAGTTATTCCAGTCGTGACGCGCGATGAATTATTTGTATCGTCGCGCACGCCCAATTCAGAAAAAGCCCAAAACGCGCCATGGACTCTTGGATGATTGGAGGTCACTCACTCGGGGGTTACTTCTTCCACGGCCTTGGAGGGTCGTCTTCGGACCACCTTCAGGGCATCTTCGCGGATCACTTCTCTCTTGATTGGAGATCCTTGGGCCTTTGAGCGACTGTTGAAGTAGCCAGCGAGCTCGGGGTTGGCGAGAAAGCGCGTTGAGTTCTCAGTAAGGTAGTGATCAAGAGCCACACCAAGGTCGTCTTTCTTGTAACCGTCGATACTGCATAGTCGTGTCAGCGTAAGAGTGTTGCCTTAATCGCATAGAGGGGTCATAATGGTAGAGTGGGCGCGTCGCGAAAGCGCTTGGACATGCTTAGGCGCAAAATAAGAATAAAGACAGGCGATGCGGGCAATATTGGAGAACGAGTGGTGCGCGCGTAAATGGCACGTATAGCAGGTGAAATAAACTTACTCTGACAGGCCAACAGACTCAGCAAGATTCTCGAGTTCGCCCTTCTTCTTGGTCTTCAGCCACGAGTTGTATCTATGGTTGGACATGATGGTAGGTAGGTTGAAAGCGAATGCGCATAAAGCGAATTTCGGCAATTGGCAAAGCGTTGTAAGTGGAAGTAAGGTATAATATGTATACGGAATGAGACACTGGGCCACGGCCAGAAGGGAGCAAATGAAGCTGGTGATGGTGATGAAGAACAGAGGTACAAGCTCGCATGTGTTGTTTTGGGGGGGGGGTTTCCACGTTGGATGG